>CM041780.1:268245285-268270643 GCA_023374045.1 Limonium bicolor
GAATTCCACCGAATGTTTATTTTGATTGCCTTAGAATTTGGGATGGGGTAAGTTAAATAATCAACCCAAAATTATGTTTGAAATGTGCTTGGTAGTTAGGTGAGAATTTGTGAATTGTTGTTTGAATTAAGGGCCTTGGAGCCAAGTGATTTGAGGTTGAGCTTATATTGTTAACTTGGGATTTTGAAGGGATATTGTGTGCTGGTAGGACCCTTTATGGGTTGGCTATCTTGAATTGATTTAGATGAGAAATGGTGCATTTGGAGATGTTAGAATTGTAGATGAGTTATAGCGAAATTTCAGTAGAAATTGAGTGTTTTTAGGTGACTTGATAAATGGGAGGAGTTAGGTGTTTATTGGGTTGAGTTGAGTAGAGTAGTCACCTTGAAATGGTAATTGGAGGATGGATTGAAGAGATGTAAAAATCTGTAGAAAGCTGGTGTTTAGTGTAACACCCCTAAAACCGGCCTAAGAGTTAAGGGTGCTACCGCCGTATACTACCTAATAACGCAAGGCTCTAAAACACTCAAACGCAATAAAGGCCCAAAACGAAGTTTACATAAACATTGTAAACCAATGTATTCAAATACAGCGGAACAAATACCAAATCCCAATACCAAAACCGAGTCCGAACAATAGTCAAAGCATAAGGCCCGAAGGCTACAACATCTCAGAGTATCAAACTGAAAGAACATAAAAGCTAAATTACTATAGCTCCAGAACTTAGGATGACCTCGCTGATCAATCTGCAAAAATGTTTAAGTAGGGGAATGAGCACACAACTATGCCCAGTACACGACCGTCATCAGCAAGGTCGCTCAAACAATTGAAATCAGAAGAAGAGAAGATAAACATCTTATGCACATTCTCAGATAGTCAGAAGCTTTCAGAAACAAAGTAGAGTGGAACACAAGGGATTCCCATTTCAGAAACAGTCAGAGCACTTTAACAGAAAGGGGACAAGACACAATGCACACACTCAGAAGGGTCGAAGACCATAGACCATACCAGGTCTCTCTCGGCAACGCAGAAAGACTCGAAAGAGCCACAAGGGTTCGTCAACCCCACAGAACAGAAAGGGAATGACCCACACTCAGAACGCGTCTACATGGTATACACGGAATAGCTCGACCCAGCCATTCACGGCTCAGAAACAAAGTGCAAATGTCCCCAAAACAGAAAGGTTGCTTAAACAGAAGCAAAGTTGCATTTAAATATGCCAACACTCATAAATCAGTAGCACAGATCATAAGGAAACCAACGCCACAAAACGGCACTCAAATCGGAGTTCAAACGAAGAAGTTATGTTGAAAACAGAGGGGTGTCCGAACTTGTGTCCGGACGTCGAAGTTCGGACACAAGTCGGGACTCAAACCAGAGAAGCCAAATGTCCGAACTTGTGTCCGACATCAATGTTCGGACACAAGTCGAGTTGAAATCAGATAGAGGAGTTCAGCATGTCCGAACATCCAAGTTCGGACGGATGTTCGGACAGGTTTTACGGGAAACACGCGGAAGGTCCGACCTTGTGTCCGGACGTCGAAGTTCGGACACAGGTCGAACTTAAACCAGAGGGAAAACCTGAGGGTGTGTCCGAACATCCATGTTCGGACAGATGTTCGGACATACCCCGAACTCGCAAATCAGAAGGCAGAAACGCACTGTCCGAACTTCAAAGCTCGGACGGAAGTTCGGACATGCGAAAAATACAGTTTCCAGAAGACGAACAGAGCGAAAAACAACAAATCAATGCCTCAAAATGCCAATGAAGCACACACACCAAATCAGACATTAAAACAGGAAACCATGGGGGTTTAGCCATCCAAAACGCAACCAAACAGGCATCACAAACAAAATCACACGAAACAGAACCGTTGCAATCCCCATGGCTGAACTTCCAAACTGAATCGGTAACCACCTACCTCAATTAGCAGCAGAAACAACGATCTGAATCAACAGCACAGCCCGAACAGCTCTTCAACAACAGACCCGAACACAATCACTGAATCCTCACAATAACGATAATCCCAAAATCAAAACACGAAGAACCCTAGACTTTGCAATTACAAACTGTAACCCTTTGCATCACAACCTGAAACCGAGAGTACAGACCTCCAGCAATTCGCAGAGCACCGCCACACGCAGAACACAATCCAACGCAGAGCACAACCGCTGAGTCATCACAACAACAACCAAAATCAGAACTGCAGAGGAGAGGAACTTGCTCTAATTACTAATCTGAATTTCGAGATCAAACCTGAAGGCGAACAACGGATTATACAAGCAGCAGTCCCAACCAGATTGTAGTAGATCATTCAACCGCTTCAGCAAAGGAGGATTAGAGAGAGAAGGAAGAGAGGAAACTGTGTTCAAACCACGATCGACGCTCCTCACGAATGGACTGACGATGTAAATAATTAGATGGTAAAATAATTAAATAAGGCTCCCACTCCTTATTAACTAATAAAACAATACCTTAATTGTTTTATGCAAAAGACCTTCCTGCCCTCTTCAAATAAAACAATACCGTCGGAGTCCCAACTGATAGCAAAGAAAATCAATAATCCAACTTAGAAAAACATTGCAACTGATATAACCCAAGGTTGAATTATGCGGGTTATAACATTTAGTGTTTTGAATTCCTAGGAAAAAGGCTTAGAGTACATAACCTTGGAAATGGAGGATGGACTAGGGTATAGTTAATGCAAATGTCTATGAAGGATTTGGAATGGTCACTTGGGTTGAGAGTAAGGTAAACTATCAATAGAAGAGTTTAGAAATGCACAAGTGTGCAAAATGCAAAAATGTGAGAATTGATATTTGTGAAATTGAACAAGAATTGGGTAGTGAATGTGACCAAGGATTTAAGGTGGTTTAAGGAGTGTTTTGGGGTGTTTAAATATGTATAAACCATATGGAAAGATTAGGGAATGATTGGGTGTGAATTAAGGTAAGAGTGGAGTTCAAAATGAGCAATTTAAAATAGGTACTGGGCGCGACCGACCCTAGGACCAACCCTGGCAGGGTCGGTCGGCCTGAAATTTGTAAACTCGGAGCATTCTACATTCGACCGACCCAGGGGACCGCCCCTGGCTGGGTCGGTCGAGTTGAAATTTTTAATGGGGATGCCCTCTGCATTCGACCGACCCTGGCTGGGTCGGTCGGATTGGAATTCTTGGAACCTGATGTCTTTGCACCCGACCGACCCAGGGGACCGACCCAGGGTTGGGTCGGTCGGGTCACAAAAAAAATGTGGGGCTTAAGTAGTAACCTATTGGGAGGGTAATGATGGTGAGAAGAAACAATATGTATATAAGAACACTTGAGTAAAATTGAGAATGTCGGGATAACGGGGTAAATACGGGTAAAGTAGTTAATTACATACCGTAACACCTTAATGTTGATAGAAACATTTGGAATGTTATCAGAGGTTCGAGAATAACCCGAGGAACGTGAGATGACACGGTAAAGTTAATCCATGGTGAAAGGTATGATTTTCTCATGCCCTGTATGCTAACCGAGTTACACTGATTTGTGTGTTGTGTGTTTGTGTGCTGACTTAATCAAGATAAAAACATGAAAATGATCTATTGAATTTGTTTATATGTCTTGATGCATGATGCATGAGCTAACCATGCTTGAATGATTGTGTGGTCTAACCTAGTGTTGTAGACCGACTCATGGATGAGTATTGTTTGATTAGTGACTCGTAGAAAGAGTCGTTCGCAAATTAACGAAAACATGAAGGCACACGAAAACTATAAAACCAAGAAACGATAATGCAAACCTATGAACTCACCAGAGCGTGAGAGAGTTGTACGGGATTAGTAAACTCCTGATAACGGTTAGCGAACCGAATTGAAATAATCCACAACAAATAGTAGTAGAAGTATGTAATGAACCTCCATTTAGAGGATGATGTTAGTTCAAAGATATGAACTTATGAGAAAAGTAAAAGAGATATAAAGGAACGTCAACCTCCTTTAAAAGATAGTTGATCCATAATATGAGGATCTGACCAATTTGAGAAAATGTCCCGAACCTAAAAGTATTCAATAAGTTGGGAAACCCCTTAAATCTAAGAATGTTAGACATTGAGAAATTTCCCTAAGCTATTAGATGTTATCAAGAGAGATACTTATAGGCTAATCTATGAGATTGTAAAATAACTCTGAGAGAGGAGTATTGGGAATTTGAGTAGTCCGGTAGAGAAACGGACCTTTGTAAATTTGAGGAACTAGGTGTATAGTTCCGTTTAATAGTCGAACCTTCCCACTATGCTAGACCCAGAGTAGGGTCAAAACCGGGGAAGTAAGACTTGTATTTGAAAGCCCGGTGGTGAGTCTTGTGTATGACTCTGTCCGGAGGTCATGGGTAATGACTTAAAAGATATCCCTTTGAGAATTTGAAATTGAGATTTGAGAACTTAAGATTTGAGAATTGAGTTGAAACTTGAGAGATTTGAGAATTGAGTTGAGAAGTGTAGAAATTAAGTTTGAGTTGAGAAATTGAGAATTTGAGATTGAGGTTGAGAATAAGAGAGTTTGAGTAAGAGTAACCCAAGAGAATAGGTAAGATAATGAGTAAGTGACTAAGGCATAGTGAGATAGAAACCCTCAAGGCCTAAGAGTAAGTTAATACGAACTAACAACCTTGATGTGTTAGTTAGGGGTTGTATTCCATGATTGAATGTTGAATGCTTGTGCTAGTGTACATATTTAATGTATTGCTATCCTGCATGTTGATTGAATTAAAATGAATCACATGTTCTCGACCAAGTAGTCGGTGTACCCCCGTTAGCACGTGGGATATGCGAATTTCATACCAGCAAATTGTTGAGCCCCTAGGGGCACCATTTTTACTTACAGGTACTCGGAGCAGTTACCATTCGAGAGTGTAAGACGGGGTTGCGGTATAAGCAAGGGTAGTTGATTTATGAAAGCTGTATTTATTGTAATGTTGAATTGTAAGCCCAAATTGTATCGGTAAACTTGATGATTGTAGAGACTCAGTATAGTATTGAATTAAAGTTTGTATTTGGATCGTGATTGGATTAAGGAATGGTATGTAATGTTTGATATAGAGTACTCGGTATTCAAGTTCATCAGACTGATATTGTAATTGAATATTGTATTGGATTTGGCCTTGTTAGTCACGTGGGTGACTAACGACATTGTATTACCCACCGTTGGAGTAAGAATTCCGCTGCGTTGATATTGGTAATTGAGACAGATTAGGAGATAATGACTGGATTAGCGGTAGGGGTGTTACATATTGCCACTGCCCACTAGTTGTTACTCCCTAAAAAGTTGACATAAAGATGGGGTCTTATTGTCACTATCTCGCCAACTTGGATCACGCACTATCTCGCACTGGTCTCACACTGATCTCGTATTGGTCTCGTACTGAAGAAGATACTAGGTCTCGCACTAATCTCACACTGAATAAGATGCTAGGTCTCGCACTGATTCTAGGTCTCACAATGAAAAATGATGCTAGGTCTCGCACTGAAAATGATGCTAGGTCTCGCACTGATTCTGGGTCTTGCACTGAAAAGATGCAGTTCTCGCAATGAGTGAAAATGAAAATGTCGGGTCTCGCACTGAATGAAGATGAGAATGCTGGGTCTCGTGCTGAAGTTGAAGATGAAAATGTTGAATCTCATACTGTAGTGAAGATGAAAATGCCGGGCATACCAAAGTTGAATTGGATTGGATTTATGCACAGGAAATAATGCAATGATGATGGTCTTGTGCAAATGATTGTGGTGGAAACCGATTGTGAAAGTGCCAAATGTGGCAATGATGAGGTGTATGCAGAAATTGTAAAATACAATCAAAGTGTTTGTTGAAAACTTGTCCAAAACAAGAAACTATTGAAAAGGTGCCAAACATGGCAATGTTTGAGGAAAATTCTGTCTACTAAAGAAGGAAAGTGAAATGATCATTTCTTGACTAAAGACTTCAGATTTGCGTTTTGTTTCTTAGAAGATGAACATGCCGCTGGTGGGAGTGTGTGGTGTTTGTTGTCGTAGTTTGAGGCTTTTGAGTGGTGGTCAGGGCTTATGATGGGCCTAGGGAGAAGTAGAGGTTAGGGCTTATTACGGGCCTGGGGTGAAGTAGTGTTTGTGTGGTGGTGGTGCTTAAGACTTATGACGAGCTTAAGCTTCAAGTTTTGGTTGGTGTTGTCATGGCAATTGTTGGAACACCAATTTCCCCCAGTATTTTTCTTAGAGGCAATCTAAGCTGAAATTTATAGCAATCGATCCCTGTATGTTCTTTGATTAAATGTGTGAAACAAATATCATTCTCACGGGGTTAAGTCTTGTGTTTAATGTGGAGCTTCCTAATTTACATTCAATGTATTTGGAATTTGCACTCGTTTCTTATTTATGGTCAAAACTTCTAGACCATTGAATTTGAAATTTATTGGATTCACATTCGATCTGTTACTTACTCATGATTGGATACACAACTACTAAGTCGGAAGAATTTAAAGCTTATAGTGTGGCCGTGGGGTATGACAAAAAACAACGGGACCATGGAGGGATATTTGGGATGTGTGGAGCTATAAGGGTGACCAAAGCTACAACTTGCTCGTTCTCTCGAATTCGCCTCTTCTCGTCTTGAAGTTGTTTGGCTACTTCGTGTTGACTTTGCTTTCGAGCTTTAGACTTGGAACTTTGGAGTTATCTTTTGCGTCATTTTCTCTCTTCCAATTTTGGATTTCCTTGAGGCTTTTAAGATTTGCCTTTCTTTGTATCCTTTTCTTTCTTTGCTTCGAGGAGCTTGTGTTTCTCGACTTTGGACTTTGAGAATCGTTTTTGATATGAGAAATTTGAATTCTGTGTCACTATGAAACCATTTGTGGATCGTTTCGTCATGCGGTTAGCGGTGTTGCTTCTTTTGGACCGATGAAAATGCTCTCTGAGAGTTGGACTCCTTGCTTCCTTTGGTCATCGGGTTGCATATTCATCATAGGCTAGCTTATTTTGTGGAGCTTAATGCGTCGAAAAAGGGAGATGTATGAAAAGCTCAACGGGGTACCTATGGTTTAATGTCAGGGTTTACAAGCTTTTGGCTATGTGGTGTTGTACCTAGGTGCTTCGTCATCCCTAATATTTTTGTATCCGTTCTTTGTTCCTTTTCGCAAGTCTAAGAGTAAATCTACAAATTATCTCCTTTGGTCAGAGTTAAATCGTTTACCTCACTTTGAGTGTGGCCTCACCGGAGGCGAGTAAAGATGACACGCTCGTTCACTCATGATTTAACAATCCTAAACTTAGATTGCCCCTAGTATTGATTTAGGGTTTATGACAACAATTCAATGGCTGTAGGCTTTGAACCGCTTTGTGGGTTGTTTGGATGTTTTGAGATGAGATGTGGTGTTTGGCGAAGCATGTTCAACTTTTTAAAAACAAAAGACAAGTCTTTGTGTTCCATTGTCAGGAAATGTAACCCCGTCTTAAAAGACATGTTAAAATCGGACTTAAAAAAGTCATTATTTGTTGTTTTTTTCTTGAAGCGAATGATTTAACAAAACCAACTCTTCTTATCAGTGATAACAAAAACTGTTCATTTAACTGCAGGGGTTCTTTGAAAACTTTTGAATGATGCATATGAAAGATGGATGTGATAGCAAGTCATGCAGTAGAATGCACGTGATCTCCGGACTCTCAGTTGAATTCTAATGCTGTTGAACTGTCTGATGCCAACATACTGTTGACTCACGCTCTTGACCGTTGGGACGTCATTGAGATGACCATGATCGTCTTCTTGGACATTAAGTAAGCTCTGTGAAAAGGCTGAACTAGGAATACCTATGGATTGTGCATGTGGCCCTTGGGCTTGAATCTTTTCCAAACTGAAAGTGAGGTGCATGGGCTGAAATAGTTTTATGAATGTGGATAGGCACTTGAGCCTGGATGCTTTCATGGATGTGGATAGGCACTTGGGCCTTGATGAATTGAAAGTAAGGTACATGGGCTAGAATGATTCATAAGCTGTGAGTTGGCACTTGGGCCAAAAATGTTTTGAGGATGTGGCACTTGGGCTGGAGTGTTGTGAGAATGCAGCACTTGGGCCGGAAAGTTATGAGAAATGCGACACTTGGGTCGGAATGATTTCCAAACTATGTTTTAGATGTGAATTGGAATTTAGGCCAAAACCTAAACGAATGGTTTTGATTGGGCCTAAAAGATGATATCTAGTCTAGGATTTTGGGCTTGGGCCCGAATAAACAGTTTACCTAGACTATAATGGGCCTTTGGGCAGAAAAGGTCTTCAATGGAAAGGCCTGATTGATTGTTTCATCTTGTGGATTACTTCAAGTTTGAATAGATTTCTTTTTCATGGGCCTTGAACTAAATGGATAATTGGAATTGGGCCGAAAAGAAAATCACCTAAATCTAGGCTTTTAGGCCAAAGCCCAAACAAATGACTCATATATTTAAACCAAGCAGGGCCTTTGGGCCACAAACAATAAAGCCGAAAATTCGGGTTAGGCTGAATTTGGTGTAGGAAAAAGTTCCTGTCAATTTTTAAGGCTAGTAATGGGCCGATCGAGCAAACAAGGCTTTCACACAAGTTCAATATGTCCTCGCCTGACGATTTGAACTGACGAGTATGGATCGATCCAGAAAGGTGCTTTGGACTTGGGCCCAGGTCACCGCAAAGGGATAGGGTTTGCATGCTATCCTCTTTGGGCTTCCCCATTTTTTTCACATCACCATAAGGTGTGCGTCTACGGTCGGGTCTTTGACTGGTCAAACATTGAGCTCAGCAAGGATACTGTCGAAGAGGTGCTAGGAGCCGAAGCCCATGTATTAAGGAGATGTGGTTAGACGACATCTTCCTCTTTTCCTTACTTATTCACATCACCTGAGAAGGTGAGAGTCTCAGATAGGGGTCACCTAATGCGGGCCCGGGTAGATTTGGTTTGTGTGGACCCTCGCTTACACATGATGCATAGGTGCATAAATTTAAAGTGCGCATGAAAGTAAACAACCAACATAATAAAATCCGTAAATAAACAATTTCGAGTTAATCCCTCTTATCTTAAAATTAAACAAGTTAAAATTAAGAGTTAAATCTCCAACGGAGTCGCCATTCTGTAAGCCTCAATATTTGAATCACTATTCTATATTGATTCGGGTTGATTAGGATCTAGTCGGGTTCTAGGTCCACTTATAGCCTAAGGTTAATAACTATCTTATAAAACATTAATTATTAAAACCTAAGCTAGCTCACTGGAACCTATTACGAATCGCCACCTAATTTTAATCTATGGTAAATTAGGAAAGGTAGAGTTCAGGTTCAGGGGCTTGGTATTCGACTTTTCCGGGTTCAAATTACTTTCAATACCCTTCTAAGTTGTTTTTCCTCTACTTGTGTCGTTTACGGTTTATTACGAAGTCTTTTTAACTAAAGTGCGCAAGTTTCTGATTTTTTTGTATTTCTGACAAAATTTAAAAGTGAAAATTAGAATTACCTAAATTAAGGTTTCAGAAGCCGGATTTGGTCAAATTTAGTTTTGTCCGTGGCCACAGACCTAATGTCCGAGCCCACGAACCCTTGTTAACCTAATTGTATAGAAAAGTCAAATTTGTAGGAAATCAAAATTTTGAAAAGTTCGGGGCCATGGACTAGGCATCCGTGGGCCTGGACATAAGTTAAGAAAACCTAAAAACTTTGAAAAGTTAAATCCCACCACCGTCCGAGGATGTTCGTGGCCACGAACAGGCTGTCCGGGACCCCGGACAGGCCGTTAAAAGGCATGGATTAGCCATGGACGGTGGTGTTATGCACTTCTCGATGATGTTTTTGGCTCAAAATTTATGGACGGGTAGCGTAAATTATTCTATGTATGTTAGTGTTTGAAAGAATACAATTTGAGGTCATATCCAATGCGAAAATTAGCAAACAAGTAATAGGGCAGAAACGAAAACAAATAGCAACTCAGAAGCTGGAAAAGGGTTAGTTCAAACCCAAATTCTTACAGAAAGCTAATAAAGTCGTGTGGAGTTAGAAAAGTAGAATTCTAACCTGTTTTACCTACGGAATTGATGGGATCCTTCACGTCGGGATTCTTCGAAAGCCTCGTTGATGCAGATTCTGGATTGAGTTCAATCGGGCTTCTGACTACTGGTGATTAAGGGTGTTATTCACAGTTTGGAGCTGATTTTGTGGCTATTTGATGATTGTAATAGTGACAGGGATTGGAAAACTTGTTTATGGGGTGATTTCGGTGAATTTCGGTGAGATTTTGGTGCTCGAGAGTTGAAAAACTTGGGAGAACTGAGACAGCTAGGTCTTCTGATCTCTAGGGTTCTTGAGGCTCTGATTTTATCAAGGGATAAGGTACCTTATATAGACATCACTAAAGATAGAGTAAACTCGGTAAAAACCGAGGTTTACCGAGATTTGGTTAGGTGACTTCCAAATGGAATTTGGCTATGAAAAAAATTTAATCACATGTAGAGGAAGATTTTTTTGTTTTTTATAAAGAGAAATTAGAATTTTCGGATAAAGGAATATTTTTAGATTCAATTTCTTGTCATATTCGTTCAGAAATTACTAAAAAATTATTGAAAATTCAAAAATTCAAAATTCCAAGACCATTATGCTTTAAACATCATCCTTTATAATGTGTTAAAATTTTAAAGCATTCCAATTTGATTTAGTTCATTTCCAGAGGAGAGAGAAAGTTTACGTGATGGATTAGGAGCTCTGAAAATTATGAAAATGCCCCCCGTAACGATCAAGATATCACCGAAGTCCTGAGATGTGCTGATTAACCTGGGATTTTGTGCCATTTAACCAAACTACCCTTATGCTTTGATTAGACCTGGAAATTTGGGTCGATGGGTCGGGTTGGTATAAACCCTAATCCAACCCATTTAAAATATCATCAACCCAACCCAACCCAAAAAATGGATGGGTTAGAAAATCATGACCCTAACCCAACCCGTTTAAAATCCTTCAACCCTAACCCAACCCACCCAACCCGTTTAAAATCCTTCATCCCTAACCCAACCCACCCAACCCATTTTTTAAGCGTACAACAATTTAGATGGATTAGGAGTGGAAATTAATAAAAAAATCCAAAAACATCCAGTGTTAGCTGGCACACTAATTAGAATGAAACAAAAGGAAGAAAGGTAATCTTGCTTGATCGACCTAACTTTAAATGAACATGTTATGCGAAGAATCTAAAGTACTGCACCAATTTCCCATGAATAGAATAACTCGTACTTTTTCCATAAGTTTATTTTTATCAATCTAAGCCTAATGCTCTACCACTATTGGGGAGGAATCCTATCTAGATATGCACATGATCCTAGTACCCTTGTAACACCCCTACCGCTAAATACATCATTAACTCATAATTGCCTCGTTCATCATTACACTCGTAGCGGAAAAATTCAATTACAACGGTGGGTGAAACAATGTCGTTAGCCACCCACGTGACTAACAAGGCCTAACTCAATACAGTAACGGCCTGATGGACCGGAATTTCTGAGTACTTATACAAATACAGTTCTCATTCCATTACTAAACCGAGTCATATACAATCCTCAATCAATACTATATTGAGTCTATTACAATCCATTGCCGATAACACTTTCGGTCTTACTCTATTACAATTATAAACGTAATTAAATAACTCTACCCATACATAATAGCAATCCCGTCCTACTCTCGAACGGTAATCGTCTCCATTGTACCTGAAATAGAATGGATGGCCCCAAAGGGGCTCAGCACCTTTGCTGGTATGGTAGTCGTGCAACCCGCTACTACCGGACCACACTCAACTAATTGTCGTCTAAGTATGTGATTGATTTTATTTAAATCATAACATAAGTTTGTTAGTCTACATTACTTTGTTCTTTAGGCCTTGAGGGTTTCTACCTCAACAATGCCTCATTCTCTTTAATCAATAACTCGTCCATCTTAGCCGGATAGTTTTACTTATACTCTTAGATCTATAGAAACCCTCGGTCTCAATCTAGTTTTCTTAATTATTCTTCTCTTGAATAATTCTCAAATCAATTTACTTGACCCCCGGCCAGAGACATCTCAATTCTCACCACCGGGATTTTCTCATACTTACCCGCTCATCTCTCTAAGTCGGGTCACTATGGTTAAGCTCAGGCCTCCGGGTAGAGACGCACATATAGATTTCAGCACCGGGGTTTAACGGTACTAGTCTTACTTCCTCGGTTTCGACCCAATACTGGGTCTAGCATGGTGGAAAGGTTCAACTAGTAACCAGAACTACTCCTTTAGTTCCATATTCTCACATATGTCTGAATCTCCATCAGACTTCTCACATTCCCAAATACTCCTTTCCTCAGAGTCACAATATAACTACATATTAGCCTAGAAGCATCGCTCTTGATGTCATCTAATAGCTTAGGGAATTTTCTTGAGTTCTTGCATTCTCATATTAAGGGTTGCCCTATGTTACAAATACTTAGAAGTTTGGTTACAATCTCTTGTTCATTCGAATCCTCACATAGGAGGTGGACTAACCATTGAAAGAGAGTTTAATAATCTCGTATATCTCTTTTTACTTTTCTCATGAGTTCATAATGCTGAACTATTGTTGTTCTCTTAATAAAGGTTCCTTATAAGTTCTCCACATTTAATTGTTTGTGTATCGACTCTTACTATGAGTCCCTAACCAAACATTATTCTTTTGCGAGTTGGACTACAATACACAGTTAGATCACAACTCAACAGAGATGGTTAGCACACACAGCAGGCATCATGATATATATATCAAATTCAATAAACATTTTCGTGCTTTTATCTTGTTAGGTCGGCACACATAAGCAAGTAGCACACAAGCCGAGTGTAACTCGGAAGGACACAGATTGCAAGAAAACCATACCTTTCACCAAAGAGTTACTCTAGCGTTTGTCTCATGCTCCTCAGACAATTCTCGCATCACTGATAACATTCCAAGTGTTTCTATCAATGTCAAGGTGATACGGAATTTAAACAACTAATACGCCCGTATTTAACCCCGTTGTCCCGTTAATCTTAACTCTGCTCAAGTGATCTTAAGTTCTCAACTTTCTCATTCAATTCGCATACTTGTTTATACCTCTAATGACCTTTCTATGTCACCAAACAAGTCTTAAACATCTTCTAATAACAAAACCAATCAATTCCCCATCATTTAATATCATTTATACACTCACGGTAACAATTTAGGGGTGGTCTGAGACTTGGTCCGTACCCTAGCTCTTGGACCAACCATTACAAAACTCTCAGGGACAATGTATACACTGGTCCGGGACCTTGTACTTACCTGAAGTCCTGGACTAGACCACTGCTGTAACTCTCGGATGAGTTTTGTGTGTGGTTCGGGACTATGTATGGGACTTAAGTCCCAGACCAAGCTGTAGGATGTTCTCTCGGTCATTTTTAATGTGTGGTTGGGACCTTATCCAAAGACTAGGTCCCGAACCCTGCTACAATCTGTTGCATTATGACAGTTTGAATTTCTATTCCAACCTTAATTCTTACCCAACTCTTTTCTAATCGTTCGACATGCTTCCAAACATGTTCTAACACTATAATCACCCATTTAACCTTCCTAATCCATTGACCAAACTTATCTCTCAATCCTTGGTCAATTATTAAACTTTCATTTTCATTTTTCTGCACTTGCAACTTAGCTCCTAGTTCTAAGATGCACTTTTGCTCAATACTTTACCAACTCCCTTGTTTTACCATAACAATTCCTTCCTAGTCATTTGCATTTCCAATACCCGAGTTCACCCACCATTCACAAGGTTATACAAGCTAGTTTATCTCTAGGCAATTCTAAGACATTCTTGCAACATTCTTGCTACAGATTTTGCACCACTCATCACAATCCTTCAACCAACATTTTAAGGTGATTAATCAACCAAATCAATCCCTATAAACACCTAGTTAACCTTTAGGTTCTCCGATTCATAATGTCACTTAAACTCCTTAGGTTTCTACAGAAATTTTGTCATAGTTCCTCTACAACTCTAACGGGTCGTTTGGTTCATGGAATGTCAATTCTTGGAATCACATTCCTGGAATAGAATTCCGAGAATAGAATATGCCACCATTTGGTTGTTATGATAGTAATACATGGAATTTGATGGTTTCTTTGTTTGGTTGCCAGAATAATGATAGGAATAGACTCGGAATAAGTATCAAGTTTCTAATAAATTATTGACAATTAACACATTATTATTAGTTGTATGTTAAACTTTTAATTATATAAATTAAATTGAGAATTTGTAAAAATATTTTTGATAAATAATGATAAATTTTACTTGTCATAATTATAAGAACCCAAAAAATAAGTCAATAATTTTTTTAAAATTTCTTTTAATTTCTATTTAAATTTTCTAGATAACATTAAATTGACATTATGAATATAAATTTGTAATTGTTGAGCAAAGAGAATGTAAAAGGAAACATTAAACATATTATATATTAGCATGTAATATGTATGTGATTAATATAAACTAGTTCGTTTACGAAGTAAACTGGATCTCAAAAGCCCATAAAAAAAATTCAAATGTAGTAAAGCATTCTACACAAAAAATAATAAAAATAACAATGTAAACTTTCATACCTGAACAGTGGTACCTAAATCAAGCCAACTAAATAAATAGCAAATTTATTCAAAACAAGAAGATAAAGCGTCACCTAGAAATGAATTTGAAACAGAAGCAAAATTTGAAGAATAACAAGTTTGAAAAAAAGTGTAGGATAAAAATAGGAGATAAATAATTAGTTGCATTTATATTAATGGAAATTTTAAAAATATTTGTATTTATAAATAATTACCACGAAGTCACGGAAGGAGGCAACTCACTTGGAATTGCAATTCCTAGCTAAAAATCAAGGAATACTATTCCCAAGATAAGACCAAAATGTGGCAGTTATAAAAATTCTTGGAATTCAAATTCCTTTAACCAAATAGTGGAATTATTTAAATTCCAAGAATTAGAATTCTATTACCTCCTACCAAATGACCCGTAACATGCCCAAATGTATCATTTTTCATTTCCTACTCAATTCAACTAACCATATCCATAATGGATTCTACCAGCACACAAAATTCATCCAAATCTCCTCAATCACCATATAGTGCAATAATCTTAAATTGCTTGGCACTTAGGCCCTTAAATCAAACCTAATTTACCATTGCATTAAACATAATCACAATTCTCTCTCAAGTCAACCAAACACATTTTCTAGCACATGTTTTGATCCATTCTTTTAATTACCCATCCCGAAATTTCCAAAGTATCAAGGATAGACATTAAGGTAGAGTGTTTACCTTTAATCCTCAAGTTCTATTTTCACTTCTTTTCTCTTCCTCTTTTCTCTTGATTTAAATCAGCCAAGGGGCAAATCACTTGCCAAATTCTAAACCAATACCCAAATGGGGGATTGAGACTAAGTAAAGACACTTAACTCATTAATTACTTTAGAATACAAGAGGAGGGTGCTTAGAGCACAAAAATTAGGGATTATGAAATACCCCAAACCTTAAAAACTTAATTAGATGATCTATTAATGATCTAAGAAGATTAATAATCACCTTAATACCATTAGGGAACAATCTAAGATCTCAACAAGGTAAAAACATGCCTTAAGATCAGTAAAGCCACAAATGTGCTTTAAGAAACCATAGAGATTGTATGACCTCAATAAGGATCCAAAGTGGATTCCTAAGTATTATAATTAAGTAAGGAACACAATAAAGCCATTATCAAAGAAAACCAAGCTCAAAAACATGTTCAAGCACAAATTGTGCTTTAAAACTCCTTAAAGCACGTTTTTGAGCAAATTGACTTTCTAAGTGGGTTTTGGGTGGTGTTAGGAGCTGGATTACACCTTGTTATACTAATGTACTATAATGTATCACATTAGAAGGTCTAATTCAAATTTTTTTAAAAAAAATCAGAAATATGTGCATTGGTTTATGAATAGTACTTTTATAGCACTTATTTTCTTAATCTAGTCAATGGTCAAGCCAATGACCTTGACTCTGACCATGCATTGCCAACTTATTAAGGCCTCCTTCTTATCCTTTAGCCAGCCCCAAAATATCTAAGGATGAGTCATAAGTGACTATTACCTAAAGTAAGATAATCTTACCTTATAAGCTTATTTTACTCTTTCTCTTTCCTCCCACCCCATTCCAAACGTGGCTTCAGCTACCAGACCCTCCATTCCTTCATTCTTGAGCTATGAAGAAGCCAACTTCAAAGAGGAACTTCCATGGCATAAGGTAAACATTCAAAACATGTTATATACCATTCTCTTCATCTTTTCTTCATCTTTCCATCAAGCTAACTTCCAACCACTTCCATGCACTCATCTAGAACGAGTTGGTGTTCAAAGGAAAGGGGGAATCTTGGCTGAAACTCAATATTCAAGGGGGAAGCAAGCTTAAGACCTAATTAAGGTAAAAATGTGCTTTAAGCACCTAAACCATTTTCCTCTTCATTTCCGGTTGGAAACCTGAGTTTCTTTGGCTTATTTTGCTCTCTTTTACATGTTGGTTCAGTTGGTATATCAAGAGCATCAATTCCTAGTCAAAAACATCATTTTTGGCATTTTAAACAAGGTAAAACCTAGCCTTCTCCTATTCTGATCATTGGCGATTATATAGCCTGGTTTAAAGAGTGTTTTGATACTCTATTTTGTTGCAAAATAGGGCCGAGAATACCCCTTGTAAAGCCTTAATAATCAAAGGTAAAAATCTAGTTTTTATGCCATATAATGATTCCTATGATTAACTCATGCTTGGAGTGTGATCATATCCTTGTTTTGCTGTTAAAACATGTTAACCAAGCTGTGGAGAATTTTCCCCCAAGCTGCTGTGGGCATATAAGGGTTGTAAGCTACTTAAACTAAGGTATAATATCTTAATATCATATATTATATGCTTTGGAGCTTATATTATGTGTGATGTGAGAGGACTAATTATTTAAGTCACATTTGACTTATAAATGACAAGAAAATGTCATGGGTAACTTAAGATAATTATCTAAGTGATATAATTAACATAATTGTCAAATTTAAGACATTATGTGGAAAATTGGTAAATATTGAGAAACTAAGGGTAAGGCTGAGAGTTTACAATGCTTTTGGTAACATTTAAATGTAATTTTATGTTATAAAGCAAGGTTGTAATAAGGCCATGTCATTAGGCCATTTTAATTTAAGTTTACTAGCTTATTTAATTTAATTTATGCATTTAGCATTTAATTTGGGGTCAAACGGTAATTACTGGAAAATTATAAAGCCGTGGGCTATTTTAGGTGAAATATGGGGTTTAAAATGAATTTAAATAAAAATTATAGTATTTTATAAAGTTTTGTGTCAAAATTGTAATTATAGGAAAGTTTGGGGTATATACTGTAATTACTGAGAGTTTGGGCTCAAATGGGATTTAGAAGTCAAAGTTGACTATATAGGAGACTTTGACCAAGTTTGGAAAGTTTATGGAATTAAAATACTACCTTATATTAAGTTAGTTATTAAATTGTAAAAGATTTATAAGTATTGGGATGAGAATGTAATTTCCAAAACTTAAGGGTACCCAATGGGGTTTAGAACATACCTTGGGTTATAAGGAATTTTTAGGAGTTTATTTGGTTAAATTTGGAGTTAATATGAATTATATAAGTATAATATATGATATTTTATATCATTGTTACATATGGGTAACATATGTGGTATAAACCGTAAATATTGAAAGTATATAAGGTTAGGAATGATGTTTATAACCTTTTGGTATAGTTTGGTAATTTTTGGAATTATATATGAGGTTTTATTAAGATATATGTATAATATATAGTTTTAATGACATTAGAAACTATATGTTATAAAATGGGGTTAGTTGGTGAATATGGAAAGTTAATGGGTTGGAAATTAATTTAGAACAGACCTAGGGTCTGTTCGATTAATTTGAGGATTTATAACCATAGGTTATAATTATATTAAGGTTTAAGGATTATGATATAAGGTATATATTATAAGTGTAACAATGAAATATAATTTGGGGTTGTTTTGTAAATTCTGGAAGTATAGTGAAATTAAATAAAAATAGACAATAGTATGGTCTGTTTGGTATTTTGTAACATTTTATAACTATAGGTTATAAATGTTTTAATGACATAAATGTCATAATATATGTTATATAACTATAATATAACATTATATAAATTATGTGGTGGATTTTGTAAATATTAAGGAACACAAGTGCTGTTCGGTAATAATGGGTATTTTAGAATAAGAATTTATAATATGGTTTTTAATGTTATATGGGTTGTAACATTTATAATATAAGAAATATTCATTAAAAAAGAATGAATATATTATAAAGACTTACCATATAATAAATGGTCCCATAATACATATATATATATATATATATACGTGTTATGGAGTGAAAAATACAATATGGTTCAAATAACCATATAATATCATAATTAAAATGATATAAAGTAAGAAGAAAAGAATTATAAACATTGGATAAGGAAATTCTAATGTTATGTTGTACATGAAATAATAAGGAGTTATATACTTCAAAGTATTTTCAAATATGAATTATACAACATTACACTTGGAAAAACTAACCTTAGGAAATAAATACTAAGGTGAGATGTATAATATATGATTAAGATTATACATGCAATATAGTGATAAACTATATAATATACAAATGTGTATTCAATTACATGCGATAACAAACGTTTAAAGTTAAGTATATTAATATACACGACGTAATGACGCATGTAATATGGCGTTTTTCCTAATCCCGAGGTAAACCGAAAACCCGACAAACGTTGTTAGTAAATAAAGGGGAATGAATCGAGAGGGATTAGTGACGGTACGGGGTACCGTAGAGTAATGTTGTTATACGGGATGCTAATCTGTAGCGTTATGTATTATTAGACTGTTAGAGACATCACGGGGGAGCTTCGGATCTAGCTGATTCATACTCCACGATTTTATAATCCCGGTACACGGTATGTTATTAAGTGGCTTGATTGTCTCTGAGGATTTCCTCAGTTCAGACATTGTGTGAAAATCTGTGTTAAGATTACATGTCTGCTTGTGTGAATTAATATGCTTAAGTTGTATATTAATGCTGCTTTATTATTATTACTGTTGTACGATAACAGTACTGTTCGTATATATGAACATATTATAAAATGAACTAGCGACAATGATGCTATCATATATGTGTAATATAAGGAACGTAAGTAAAACGTTGTAGCATTAGGATAATAAGATATGCAGACGTTATATTGTGAGTGGTTAGAACAGGTGTAATTAACATAAAAGAAAGAAATTAAAACCCAAAATAACGTCGGGCTGCAAATAAATCCCGGTCGCAGTAGTATAGTGAAAATGTAAGCAACCGGATGTCGAACCGTGGGCTAATGTACATATAATAGTACCTAAGCGTGTCACAAGAGGGGGGTGGATTAATTGACTTGTAATAAAAAAGAAAAGATAAAATAAACTAAGTTGACAGATAAATAAAATGGAACTCTGGGTCAGGTTAATATAATCTGCATAATTAAGCTATCTCTACTGGTTTAATAATTTGGCAAGGTTCCCGTAATTATCTTAAGGACTAAGTCATAGCCTCATAAGAACTCGTTCACCTGTAATGCAAGGTTCTAATCAAGGTTCAAGCAAAAGCCTGCGAACGGCAGAGGATATTGAGGAATTACATTTGCAACTGAATACTAACTTATTAAATCATAACAAGTTTTCTCCAGTTTTACGCTTTAATTAACCTGTCTATTTATCACCTGGTCTGATCAAAATAGACTTAGTAGAGCAATTTAATAAATTCGCGAGATCTATTAAAAAGGCGAGATGACTTTTAAAACGTAACAAACTGTATATAATAAACCAGTAGAAATATTGCATAATTAATACAGATACATAATAACTATTCCCAGAGTAAACGTAAACTAGCCTAACATATTAAATAGATAGATAGAGACGAGAGTAATAGAAATCATCCGTAATCACTCCGTCTCACTCTACTATTTGTGTACGTAGGGCTAGAGGTGAATTTGTGGAATGTAAAATAAATAAAATGGAGAATACGGGAGAAGAAAATGGGATGAATGTGTGAAGTGGTGAAGTTGGGTCGTGGATGGATTGGTTAATTCGTGAATGATTTATTGGGTGAAGCTCGTGGGTTTATATAGAAAAAGGAAGAGGAAGCAGAGAAGATAGACAGACGCGTGAGGCGGTGGAAGAAGCTGGATAAGATTTGCATGATTGATCATTTATTGCAGGGGACAGACAGCTGAACACACGCGTGAATTAAGGTAGGCGCAGACAGTGGACGAGTGGGCGAGTTGTAGACAGTCGGTGAAGGTAAGTTGCAGACGACGACGGGCGAGGAAGAAACTGGTCGCGACTGATAGTCCGGCCGTCCGCCTGAGGAACCGCCCGGTATTAGGCGGTTGTTCCTTCCCGTTCCGCCTCCAAGACCGCCCATTAAGAGGCGGTACTCTCTTGTTATGTCCGCGAGGCGGTTGCGCCTCTCTAGACCGCCCATTAAGAGGCGGTCGTCTCTCTGTTGTCCGCGAGGCGGTTGCACCCCTCTAGTCCGCCAGTTATCTCGACGTCGCAGAGGTTGTCGTGACTTATTTCTTCTAACTTCGACCGGCTCTAGATTGTTCGTTTGGGCTCCGTTTTTTCGAGCCTTTGCGTCTATGTGTTCGTCTCTTTATCTACTTTAGTCCCAGCTTGGTTTTCCTCATGTTAAACCAATAAATTAGTGAGATAATAATAAAACATAAACTAGAGGAAAACTAACCGAAGTGGAGAAATGAGCAAGAAAAGTGTTAATATTATATATGAAATATACCTATAAATCATGCTCATTTGGACACTTATCACACCCCCACACTTATCTTTTGCTTGTCCTCAAGCAAAATCACGTACCCAAATAATAGGGAATGCTCAATACTAACAAATTATTATGAAGGGTAGGATAAACATGATCTTTTTAAACTTATTGAGGAGTGTGAAAATTAACTGCTGGTGGCATAGGTGTGCTCAGGGTAAAAATAAAATATATAGTTTTCGGGGTATGATCAGGTACTTCAATGTTTCTTTTTAGGTGACTCTGAGACTTTTACCATGGCCAACTTCTCTCAAGAATGGGCATTGAGGAGAAAACAAAAGGGAAAAAATATATTTAGCATTTGTTTCACTTTTGCATAAGGGATGAGAAAATGTAGGCGTCACGCCTTTGTATTTAAGAACACTCAACTCTCTTTTGTTTGGTTACTAATGGTGTCTCGCAAGTCCCTTATTATTTTTTCTTTTTTTTCTTTTTAACAGAGAAGTACCCCTTAGCAATCCCTAAGAGAGAAGACAGAAAGAAACCCTGAGCAATAAATCCAACCATTTGCAGATTATTTGGGTCACAACAAACACCGCATATAAAATGCTCCTCAAAAGTATCAATTTAAAATTTGTACCATTTATCCCACAATTCATAACAGTATTTATTCTTAAGAGAACAACCCACATATACAGGGTCCATAATTTTTGAATTGACAAACGACTCATGATCAGGAGAGAGATTAAACATTTTAAGCCAAAATGTCACCGAAAGGGCACACTCCCCCACACTTAAATTGACATGTCCCATCATTGTTCACCAGAAAACAAGGGAAGGTTTCAGAAGACCTTTTCGGCAAGTAGATAATTAGAGATAACACAAAGATCACAAATAAACATTTAAGCACATAAACGCTCCTCTGCAATTTTTATTAAATAAAAGTAAAATTTAGAAACTGTACTCTTCCCCGATATTATTTTTGCTTGCGTTTTAGGAGTTTCCCCCCACTTGAGCTTCAGCTTCAAGTAGCGTAGCTTGGTTGCGGTGTCCACATGAGGTGCACCTGCATAAGACACTAGAAGCAACCACACTACTAACGGGGTTAAAAGTTAGCAAAAATAAAAGTGAAGAGAACCTGAAAATTAAAAGAGCATAAAAGTAAATAAAATTAAAGTACATACACCGGGTTGCCTCCCGGGTGCCCTTTCTTTACGTCTTCGGCTAGACGCCTGCTTTGTTATCCTGGATCAAAACAAACGTTACCTCGCATAGAAAATAAGAAAATTACTACTCCACAAAATCTGGTGTTTGAGGAGGTACGACTCCGGGAACGTAGTTCTAACAGAAGACCCTGTGGTGATGATTTTTCTCCTCAAATTGGATGATGTAAAATCCTCCTCTTGTAGGTGAGGCTCACAGAAAGACGCGATCAATATCATCTTCAGAGAAAAAGGCTTCTTCGAAGGTGATATTGGCGTTTTGTTTGGATACTTGGCGGGAGGTGATGGCAGTTCCTTCTCTTTATTTTCGAGGATGTAAGTATCCTCATTGTCTGGGTATATTATGAGAAGGATGGAAAATAGCGGTAATTGATTTTAGAGGAGGGGTCTCTATGAATGGCTCGTCTGTGTGGGGTGTTCTACCTCTTGAACTGTCTCGCTCTTTGATTGCTCCAGTAGTTGAGCGATTCTCTCTAGGTAGTCTGGTTGATCTTCGAAACCAGAGTTGCTCTTGGAAAATGAGACAATCCTCATAATCATGAGCTCCTCCACATACGGAGCAGTATAAATCCTGCCAAAATTCAAACGCTTCTTCCATTTGCCGTACAGATATATATTTTTTGTGTTTTTGTATATAAACCAAAAATTACTGAAACAGATTAGAAAATAAAAGGATTAGGAACACATAAAAATAATATAAACAGAATATAAAAAAATTAATGTAACAACTAAACAAAAATAATATAAACAAAATATTCTAATATAACAAGTGAATAATCCGGGGCTTAGGGACTAGAATAAACTAGTCCCCGGCAACGCGCCATTTTGCAGACGTTATATTGTGAGTGGTTAGAACAGGTGTAATTAACATAAAAGAAAGAAATTAAAACCCAAAAATAACGTCGGGCTGCAAATAAATCCCGGTCGCAGTAGTATAGTGAAAATGTAAGCAACCGGATGTCGAACCGTGGGACTAATGTACATATAATAGTACCTAAGCGTGTCACAAGAGGGGGGTGGATTAATTGACTTGTAATAAAAAGAAAAGATAAAATAAACTAAGTTGACAGATAAATAAAATGGAACTCTGGGTCAGTTAATATAATCTGCATAATTAAGCTATCTCTACTGGTTTAATAATTTGGCAAGGTTCCTGTAATTATCTTAAGGACTAAGTCATAGCCTCATAAGAACTCGTTCACCTGTAATGCAAGGTTCTAATCAAGGTTCAAGCAAAAGCCTGCGAACGGCAGAGGAGTATTGAGGAATTACATTTGCAACTGAATACTAACTTATTAAATCATAACAAGTTTTCTCCAGTTTTACGCTTTAATTAACCTGTCTATTTATCACCTGGTCTGATCAAAATAGACTTAGTAGAGCAATTTAATAAATTCGCGAGATCTATTAAAAAGGCGAGATGACTTTTAAAACGTAACAAACTGTATATAAATAAACCAGTAGAAATATTACATAATTAATACAGATACATAATAACTATTCCCAGAGTAAACGTAAACTAGCCTAACATATTAAATAGATAGATAGAGACGAGAGTAATAGAAATCATCCGTAATCACTCCGTCTCACTCTGCTATTTTGTGTACGTAGGGCTAGAGGTGAATTTGTGGAATGTAAAATAAATAAAATGGAGAATACGGGAGAAGAGAAATGGGATGAATGTGTGAAGTGGTGAAGTTGGGTCGTGGATGGATTGGTTATTTATTGGGTGAAGCTCGTGGGTTTATATAGAAAAAGGAAGAGGAAGCAGAGAAGATAGACAGACGCGTGAGGCGGTGGAAGAAGCTGGATAAGATTTGCATGATTGATCATTTATTGCAGGGGACAGACAGCTGAACACACGCGTGAATTAAGGTAGGCGCAGACAGTGGACGAGTGGGCGAGTTGTAGACAGTCGGTGAAGGTAAGTTGCAGACGACGACGGGCGAGGAAGAAACTGGTCGCGACTGATAGTCCGGCCGTCCGCCTGAGGAACCGCCCGGTATTAGGCGGTTGTTCCTTCACGTTCCGCCTCCAAGACCGCCCATTAAGAGGCGGTACTCTCTTGTTATGTCCGCGAGGCGTTGCGCCTCTCTAGACCGCCCATTAAGAGGCGGTTGTCTCTCTGTTGTCCGCGAGGCGGTTGCGCCCCTCTAGTCCGCCAGTTATCTCGACGTCGCAGAGGTTGTCGTGACTTATTTCTTCTAACTTCGACCGGCTCTAGATTGTTCGTTTGGGCTCCGTTTTTTCGAGCCGTTTGCGTCTATGTGTTCGTCTCTTTATCTACTTTAGTCCCAGCTTGGTTTTCCTCATGTTAAACCAATAAATTAGTGAGATAATAATAAAACATAAACTAGAGGAAAACTAACCGAAGTGGAGAAATGAGCAAGAAAAGTGTTAATATTATATATGAAATACACCTATAAATCATGCTCATTTGGACACTTATCAGATATATATATATCTTATCCGAGACTTATATACGGAGCATTGGCCTTTTTAATGCCGCTCTTGTATCTAACACTGGATCCCGAGTCGACATACTCTGGATTGGACTAACGATCTTAGTCCACTGTTTTAGGAAAATGGTAATACGATGCGATGGTATAGATAAGTTAAATCAAGAGGATGTGGCTCTTGCTGTGAATAGTGATCAATTAACGATACTAGGATGCCGTGTGGGTATCCGTAAGTATCCAAATAAATTTCCAACGGACTACAGATGATTTGTCGGTCGGAGACTCTACCGCTGGAGTGGCTACTGCCGTGGGTGACCCGCCATATGAGATGGGTAACTTAGAGACGCGTCGTTTTAACAAGACGTCGTCATTAGGTATGATTGAACAATTACGAACAGCTACACTAGCTCGTACATTAGGCGAACATTATTTGGGCTTGTATGCCAAGACGGGAATCTATACTTGTTTATAATCCTCGTTGTTTCGCCTTGTTGTTCATTGGTTATGCTATGTAGTTATGTGATGTATGTTTGTGGATTTGTTTATTGAGTCGCTGTACTCATATCTATGTTGTGAATTGGTTGAACCGAGTCGCTGTACTCGTGTGTGTATTATTGTGGATTGATTGGTTGAGCAGAGTCGCTATACTCGAATATGAATTATTAAGTGCTTGGTTGAGTAGAGTCTTCGTACTCATATATGCGTAGTAACGATATCAGTTGGTTTATTGCGATGTGCTGTGTGAAGCTGGGGGCTTGTTTGCTATTTAAGTTTGCTGCAA
>CM041780.1:268271143-268311307 GCA_023374045.1 Limonium bicolor
GACTCATAATAGGTTCCAGTGAGCTAACTTAGGATTTAATGATTAAGTTTTATGATTATTTTAAACTTAGTTTAACGTTGAAATCCTGGGAATTTCCAAGTTAAAATGATATAGTATATAGTAATGAATAATATATTCCGAGGTTAGTATTAGGGTGGCCTAGGATTAAACGACATCCTTTTCCTCCCGGATTAATCCTTCTCCTTAAAATGTTTACAATAATTTGGACGTTTTGCTTAATTTAACTTTAGCTATATTTCAAATGTTATACCTTTTAAATATTAAATCATCTTTACTAACTTCGTTATGTTATTTAAATCCCAAATACCATCTAGATCTTCTTTTCCAAACTTATTAACTTTTAATATTTAGAGTCCAAATTTAATTTGATTTTCTCCTTGTAGTTTATTTGATTCAAGAGTCAGATCCTATTTTGACTACTTAATGTGTTGTTTATTAACTCTCCTATATTCTTCTCATCAATATTATATTATTATCATTTTGACTTATCTCTTCGACGTAATTATTTCCCTTCTGTTGAACCTTTAGACTATTTACAGTATATTGATTTATTTCTAGTTTACTTCCTTATCAATAAATGTTTATTAATTAACTTCCTAGATATTTTACCTTCTCATCCTTATCTTTTACAACAACCAAATGAATCCCTTTTCCATTTTATTCCAAATTAAAGGATTATTCTTTACTTTCTGATGGGTTATTTTATTAGAAATTTTGATTTCTTCTCCCGATGATTCTCAACGTCAATATATCTTCTAAAGTAATTACAATAAGAATTATTTAAATTCACCTTCTAAATTATTTATCTTATTTAACTGATTCCTCTAATTCACTTAATTTATAGTAATAATCTTTTATTCCCTAATTTATTTATTTAAACCACGATCTTAATGATCGTTCTTCATCTTCTTCACGCCGCCACTACATTCTCCTTCCTCAAACTCTCAATTCACGTCCTTGCTTGTGTTTTGGCCAAAACCCTTCCCTGGTGCCAACTAGAGTTATCTCAGGTAAAGTAGTCGTATAGTTAGTGTGTTAATTTATTCAATTGTGTTTGATGACTTCTGATTGTGAATTGTTATGTTCTAGACCACGGTGTCGTTGACGAACATTGTTGGTGAAATCTGTGAACCGTCATCCTGAGTCAAGGAAACGACCAGGTAAATTCTGTGCTCATTGATTGGATTTCGATGTGGATTGTTTGCTGTTACCAATGTTTTGGAGAAACTCTGTTGGAGATTTGGTTATTCCTTCACTGTTGTAAAATTGTGGTGTTCTGGAAATGAGAACCGGTTTTGTTTTCTTGGGAGTTCTTCACTGGATTTGATTATTTTGGAGTTCTTGGTGCTCCCTGATTCACCATGTTGGTTCTCTGCACCGTGAGCATGAATTATTTACACTGATATATACATTATTGCGCTGCATACAATGACTGCAGTTAAGCTCTATGATCTACTCTATGGACTGATGATTCATAGGGGGTGTGCACACTTAAGGACTTAGGGTGAGGGTATTTGGTATTTCAGTCCGTTTGTGACTGTTTGGTTGTTCTGTGGATATTCCTGTTGAAGGCTCCCCAAATGGTTTTACTGGTTGTTGGTTATTGAAGTGTGGAAATGGTTTACTGAATTACAAGCTCGAATGTTTCGTTTATTCAATCTCAAAGGAATTTCTAAAATGTATTTTACGTAATGAGATGGAATTTACTCAGTTTCGCTGATTTGCGCGATCCCTTCGTGCTTTTATTGTTGTTTTCTGATCGCAGGTACAAATTGCTGATTTGGGGAAATGGGGAACGCGCTACCATTTAGTTTAGGAGAATTGAGACTGTTTTGAGATATTAGTTGAGTTATGGATTTCTGGAACACAACGTTTTAGTTACTTCATTGATGTTTTAATGTTGATTTCAGTTTGAGCTTCCGCATAACTTGGATTTACAATGTTAAGTTAATGTTTGGGAATGTTTTGTGGTTTATTAGCCTGAGCATCCAAGGGTTTGGATGTGGCGGTAGCACCTTGGATTACGAGGAAGTTTTCCACTGTATTTCATGGTAAAAAGTGTTGTTTCAATTCATTTATTCATTGTAGTATCCTTATTATGGTTTGTGTAAGTTTTGGTCTCTGTTTTACACTTTGAAAGGGCATACAGGGACCTGTCCGAACGTCCGTCTGAACGTCTATGTTCGGACAGGCCCCGAGAGTTCTAGGTATTTTCGCTATTTTGGTCGTGTCTGGACTTCTGTCCGAACTTCAAAGTTCGGACAGCATGCGAGGACGAGTTCGACTTGCAAGTCTCGACTTACGTCCGAACTTGCAAGTTCAGACCTACGTTCGGACACGCGCGTAAGGATTTTCAGGATTTTGAAACTCGACTTGTGTCCGAACATCAAAGTCCGGACACAAGTTCGGACGTCGTCGTTTTTGGTTTTCTCAACTCTCGACTTATGTCCGAACATCAGTGTCCGGACACAAGTTCGGACAAATGGTATTTCTCAGTTCAACCTTCTTGACTTGTGTCTGAACGTCCAATGTCCGGACACAAGTTCGGACCAACACTATTTTTCACTCCTAGGACTCGTTTGAAGTCCGTTTTTGATTTCGTTTGCGCCGTTATATTTGTATTTTAGTAAGCTATCTTTTAAGGTAAAATCCAGGGTGTTACATAAGTGGACCTGGAACCCGACCAGATCCTTATCAACCCAAATCAACATAGGATAGTGGTTCAAAAATCGAGGCTCACAGAATGGCAACTCCGCTGGGGACAAATTCTTAATTTTAACTTGTTTAATTTTAAGAAAGATGGCTTAACTTGAAAATTGTTTGTTACGGCTTTTATTACGTTGTTTGTTTACTTTCCTGCGCAATTTAAATTTTTGCACCTTTGCATCATATGAGAGCGAGGGTCCACGCAAACCGGTTTCACCCCGGGACCCGCCTTAGGGTCCCCTGTCAGGAACTCACACTTTTTTAGGTGATGTGAATAAGTGGGGAAAAAGATGAGGATATCGTCTAACCACATCCCCTTAATACCTGGGCTTTACCCCCAAGCATTTTCCTGGCAGTGCCCTTACCTAGCCTTGTTTGGTTATTCAAAGACCCGACCGTAGCCGCACACCTCATGGTGATGTAAGAAAAGTGAGGAAGCCCAAAGAGAATAGCGTGCAAGCCCTATTCCTTTGTGGTGACTTGGGCCCATGCCACAAGCACCTCCGGAGCGATCCATACCCGAATTGGATAAGCGTCAAGTGAGGACATGTTGAACTTGTGTGAGCCTTGTTTGCTTGTATGATCGGCCCACTACCAAGCTTTGAAATTGATAGGAACTTTACTACATCAACTCAGCCCAACCCAAATTGGCAGCTTTATTGTTTGCGGCCCAAAGGTCCTGTTTGGTTTAATATGTGTGTCATTTGGGCTTCGGCCCAAAAGTTTAGATTTATGTGATTTCTCTTTCGGCCCAATTTGAATTATTAATTTAGTTCTAGGCCCATGAAAAACAAATCCACTTAAAGTAATCCACAAGACATGGAAATCAATCAGGCCTTTCCATTTCGGCCTAAGGCCCATTCTAGTCTAGGTAAACTTTTTGTTTGGGCTCTAACCCAAAATCCTACGTCTAGGTGTCATGTCTTTTAGGCCCAATCAGAACCGCTTGTTTAGGCTTCGGCCCTTTCAAATTCAAGATAGTTTGCGTAACTCATTCATTCTAGTTTCTGGCCTCAAGGCCCAACAAGAACATCAAACGAATCTTGGACTTCAAAGTTGCTCCTCGGCCCAGTGGCTCATTCATAGTCCATGTAGCTTCTTTTAGCCCGTTTGCTTCACTTTCAGATCAAGGGTATTCAAGCTCACACATCCGTTCTAGTCTAGGAATCACTCTAGTCCATGCACCTCACTCTTAGTTTGGAAAAGAATCAGGCCCAGGCACCTCATACATAACCCATAGGCATTCCTAGTTCAGACGTTTCACGGAGCCCACTCAAAGTTCAGAAGGAAGACGATCACGGCTCCCCAATGGCTGAGAGCTCAAATCTTCAGTAGCTGGCATCAGACAGTTCACCATCATTAGAAATTTCCATTCCATTAGTTTTCTCAATTAAGTAGTTTTCTTTTCTCGGTTAAACGTTCTTCCAACTTTTATGGTAGCTAGTTTTCTTTATTATTTTAGGTAGTTTCCCTGAGATTACAATTTTCAGTTATCTTTTCTTTTGTGAATAAGAGCATAGTTTCACTTTCATAATTTTTGTGCATGCATTCATTCAACAAAACACAAAAAAGCAAAAAAAAAAATGTGACGTCTCGTAGAACACACCCGCAAGCATCATAAAATAGAATATTTGTTTTCACAAGTTCTCCTATACAAAGCCACCACTTCATATACATTCACCACCTTCATCACATGTATCACGTGTGCCTTACCACTCCACCATCTCACCAAAGCGTAAACTAGAAAACTAAAAAAATGCCATTCAATCACAACATCACTCCATCATACACGTACATCTTACCACAACACCACTTCATCACTTCACTGCTTCATCGGAACGTAAACCCAAAAGCAAAAAAAATGTCACCCATTCACAAATCACCCATCACCTCCTCACACACAATCACCCCTCCACAGAAAATTCCACCATCACAAGCAGAGGGGCATTCAAAAGGTTTGTTAAATAAACCCTGAAACGATACTGGGGGCAATCTGAGTTTAGGACCATCAATGTTCATTTCTCTTATTTAAATGCGTGAACAAGTCTCTAAGTCAAAATTGCGCGAGAGTGTCTTGAGCGGTAAAACCTAGAGAGAACGAGCTTGTCACTTTACATGACTCCAGCAAGGCTACATTCAAAAGGGAGGCAAACGGCATAACTCCGATCGAAGAAGATTATTTGTAAACTTACTCTCAGACCTGTGAAAAGTAACAAAGAACGAATACACAACTATTAGGGATGACGAAGCACCTAGGTTCAGCTCCACATGGCCAAAAGCTTGTAAACCCTGACACTATACCCTACGCATCCCCGCTGATCTTTTTATATATCTCCGCTTTTTATACACTTAAAAGCTCCACAAAACGAGAGAGCCAATGATGAATAACCGACTTGGTGACCAAAGGAAGCAAGGAGCCAGACTTCCAGATAGCAACTTTACAAGTCCAAAGAAGTAAGGCAACCATCGGCACGACGAAATGATCCGCAAATGGTCCCAAAGTGACACAGGATCCAAAGAGCTCACATCAAAAACAGCTATCAGCATTCAAGACGGGAACCACAAGAACCCTGAAAGGAAAAGGACACAAGGTCAATCTGAAATGTCTGAAAGAAGTCCAAACACAAAACAAAAGAGGAGAGAATGATGCAAAAGACAACTCCAAAGTCTATAGTTCCACAGCTCATCAGCAAAGTCATCATGAAGTGGCCAAACAACTTCAAGACGGGAAGAGCCGAATCTGGAGGAAGGAGCAAGTTGTAGCTTTGGTCACCCTTATAGCTCCACATACTCCAAAAATTCCTCCATGGTCCCATTGTCATTCATCACACACCATGGCCACGTTATAAGCTTTAAAGACTTCCGACTTAATAGTTGTTTATCCAATCAAGTGAAAGTAACAGATCGAAGGCGTAAGTCCAACAAATATCGAATTCAATGATCAAGATGTTATGACCAAAAGGAAAGGATGAGTGCAAGTGCTAGACACTTCGAGTGTAGGATAGAAAGCACCACATCAAAATAAACCTTGACCCCGTGAGAGCAAGACTTGCTTTTGCGCAAATAATCAAGGAAAATACTCCACAAATCTTAAAACTCAGATTGCCTTTAGGAAAGATACTGGGGGCAATTTTTGGTTCCAACAATTGCAAGAACAATGCCAATTGAAACCCAAAAGCTCAAATACCACTACCACAAAAACCCCTCAGGCACACATAAGCCCTACCACCATAAAGACACCTTCCAAGGCTCACATAAGCCCTACCATCACAAAAACACCCCCTCAGGCGCACATAAGCCCTACCATTACAAAAAGACAACACCTCAGGCTCCAATAAGTCCTACCACACATCTCACCTCCCAGACACACATAAGACCTTCCACCACAAAAACACCTTCTCAGGCACACATAAGCCTTTCCACCACAAAAACACCTCCTCAGGCACACAAAAGCCCTACTATCACAAAAAGACACCTCCTCAGGCACACATAAGCCCTACCTTCCATAAATTCATCCCTAGGCACACATAAGCCCTATCTTGCATTTCCATCCTTGCATAGAAACCATCATTAGGCACACATAAGCCCTTCCTTTCATAAAAATCATCCTTAGGCACACATAAGCCCTACCTACCATAAAATCTTCATTAGGCACACATAAGCCCTACCTTGCATAGAAACACCCTTAGGCACACATAAGCCCTACATAGCATTTCCATTTAGGCACACATAAGACCTCCCTTCCACAAAATCATCCCTAGGCACACATAAGCCCCACCTTACATAGAGACCATCATTAGGCACACATAATCCCCACCTTGCATATTGCATCATCAAACATTCCATACCATTTGCATAACCCAGGCTCGCATAAGCCCTGGCTATAGAAGTTGATGAGGTGATGGCAATAAATCCTCCTTAGTTATGTCAGCTTATTTTGGGATCAACAAATGGTGGGCGAAGGCAATAAGTCCCCAGGATTTATACCAGGAGTTATCCCTGCACACCGGTTTGGGGGGCAATGTCAATAAGTCCACATAGGGACCATGAAATACCCCGGACTTAAATATGGTGATTAAATTATTATAATATGATATTTAGAGGCCTAATGTTTCCTAAAGAACTTTTATGAAGAAAGTAAAACCAAAAGAAAGAAGAAAACACGTAAAAGGCACAAAATGCAAAAACGTGTGTTACGCAACCATAGGAGGTATATGTTCTTAACTAGGATCCTATATGGATTCCTAAGACTTAGGTATGCACTAATAACATGTGGGGAAAATTTCCGAAGAAAACGAATCCATATAGTGGGTTAAAAACGCAGATGAAGTCCTAAAGCACGCTTTACGAGAAAACCCGGAAATGTGACTTTAATGAAGGTCTAGAAACCATTAAAATTAACAAAACGAGAAAAATCCAGAAAACGGGCCCGGTTGATGAATAGTGCCAAACCAGGAAATTTATGAGTGTTTCTTGCGAAAAGACAAAAACACCCTTGCTTAAATAATTATAAGGGGCCGGTTTTTATGAGTGGTTCAACACTCCCCCTCTCTCAATTAATATACTCTCTTATTAGTGAGAAAAGGACAAAACCCATAAAGTAAAATAAAGTACATATGTGCTTTTTTGATTTCTCTCTCTCCCATTCCCAGCTCTCTCTCACGTTTTTCTTCTTCCCCATCACTCCCTATTCTCTCATCTTCTTCCTCTGGCGATTTCCAAGCCCTCCAACCAGTTGGGCTTTCTTCCTCCATTATTCAAGGCTTAAACAAAGCTAAAACCCCATAAAAATTATATATTCTTGCTCCTCTAGTCTTGGAGATTCTTTTCCACCTCTCAAAGTCTCCAAATGTTGAAGTTGAACTCCATGGGTGGAGCTCTATTTGAAGGAAGAAGCAACACATTGTGAGCTAGACCACTCCTTGGTTTATTTAAGGTAAAGAAATGCTTAAAAAACCTTCTTCCTAGCCTTCCTTTGTGACCGAAATCCTCTAGATTTTGAGCTCCATTTTTCTCCTTGTGATAGCCGGTTTTACCTTCAAGAGTATAGCTGGATTCTTGCTCAATCTGTAGCCAAAATACTCCATTGGAAGTTGGAAGGTAATCCCTCCTCTTTTGTGCTTTAAACATTCACTTTCATTCTAAGGCTACTCCTAGAGTTTAAGTAACTACCTAGTGATTGTTGTGTATCCTTGGGTATTGGCTGTAGCTTGGCCGATTTTTAGACAAGAAGAAGAGGAGAAGAGAAAGGGAAACTTGGAAGCTTAAGGTAAAGAATTTACCTTAAAGACTATCCTAAATGTTTTTAGAATTTTGGGTTAGGAAATTAATTGAATGAACCAAACTATAAGCTGGAAATGTGTTGGCTGAGATGAGAGAGAATTGTGGTGATGCTTAATGCAATGGTAAAGTTGTTGTTTGATTTAAGGGCCTAAGTGCCAAGCATTTAAGATTAGTGCATTATATTGTTGATTGGTGAAATTTGGATGAGATTATGTGCTGGTAGAATCCATTGTGGATTTGGTTAGTTGAAATTGATTTAGGTGAATGGATGCTGAATTGTGAATGTTTTGGATTAGGTGATGAAGACAATGAAATTCAGATGGGCTAGTATAGTGACGGAGTTATGGTGAAATTTCTGTAGAAACAAAGTGTTTTAGGTGATGTTCTGAGTGAGGAATGACCTAAGGTTAACTATGAGTTAATAGGAATTGATTTGGTTAGTCAATCACCCTAAGATGATAGTTGATGGATTGGAAAGATTTGAGCAAAATCTATAGCAAATATGATGTAGGAATGTTTTAGATTGCCTTGAGATAGCTTAGGTATGAACAAGTGTGTATTATCTTATGAATGGTGAGTGGATTGAGTAATGGAGATAAGAATGTATAAGGAGAATTTGGTGTGGTCACAATTGTTGGGAGAAAGTTATAAACTGTCATGGGACTGTTGGTGATGCACTAGTGTGCATAGAGTGCAGAAAAATGAGAAAGGAAATTTGTATAATTGGTCAAGATTAGGTGATGAGTTGATCAATGGATTAAAGAGGTTTAGAGTGTTAATATGGTGTTAGAACATGTTTGGGAGCATGTGGAAAGATTAGGAAAGAATTGGGTAAAAATAGAGGTTGGAATGGAAATTCAAACTGTCAAATGCTGTAGGTTGTAGCAAGGTCCGGGACCTATCCTTGGATAAGGTCCCGGACCACACAAGAAAAAGGGTCGAGAATTGACCAGAAAGATTGGTCCGGGACTTGGTCCTTGCAACAAGTCCCGGACCACTTGTTAAATTGAACCGAGAGTAAAAATCAGTGTTTGGTCTGGGACTATAGTTCAGTACAAGGTCCCGGACCTTGTTGAAAAATCCCCCAAGAAATTCTGCAGTGGCTTGGTCTGGGAGTAGAGGTCCGGACCAGGACCCGGACCAGCCTAGAAACTTTGCCGTGAGTGTATAAATGGCCTTAAATGGAGGGGGTTGAATGCGGATGGTATTAGAAGATGTTTAAGGACTTGTTGGGTGACATGTAAAGGTCATTAGAAGTGTAAACAAGTGTTAGATTAAATGTGAAAGTGAGAACTTAAGATCACAAGAGTAAATATAAGATTAACGGGACAACGGGGTTAATTACGGGCGCAATAGTCATTTAAATTCCGTGATGCCTTAACGTTAATGGAAACACTTGAAATGTTATCAGTGATTCGAGAATTTTCTGAGGAGCGTAAGAAGACGCGCTAGAATGGTTCCATGGTGAACGGTATGGTTTTCTTGCAATTTGTGTCCTACCGAGTTGCACTCGGCTTGTGTGCTATTTTCTTATGTGCACCGACCTAATAAGATAAATGCATGAAAACAAACATTGTATTGTATATCCCGATGCCTTGCTGTTTCTTGTGTGAACTAATAACCGTCTTTACTTTGAGCCTGCGTTCTAACTTAGAATAGTAGACCAACTCTTGAAACGGTTTAGAGAATCGAAATGAAACAGTCCACGAAATAAATGAGAGTGGAAAAGATATAAAGAATCTCTATTAAGATAACAATGATAGTTCAACGTTATGAACTCACGAGAAAGGTAAAAAGAGATACGGGACTATTAACTCCCTTCAATGGTTAGTCGACCTCCTACGTGAGGATTCGAACCAACAAGAGAATGTAACCAAACTCCTAAGTATTGGTAACATAGGGGCAACCTATAAATTTGAGAACACAAGAACTCAAGAAAATTCCCTAAGCTATTAGATGACATCAAGAGCGATGCTTTTAGGCTAATATACGTAGTTATATTGTGACTCCGAGGAGAGGAGTATTTGGCAATGTGAAAAGTCTGATGGAGATTCGGACATATGTGAGTAAATAGAACTAAGAGAGTAGTTCCAGTTACTAATTGAGCCTTCACACCATGCTAGACCCGGTATTGGGTAGAAACCGGGGACGTAAGACTAGTACCGTTAAAAGCCCGGTGATGGGATCTATATGTGTGTCTCTACCCGGAGGCCTGAGAGGCTTACCCGTAGTTTTCCGACTTAGAGAGATGAGCGGATAATCATGAGAAAGGAACGATGATGAGAATTGAGAGAGTCTCTGCCCGGTGGTCAAGTAAATTGACGTATGAATTATTCCAGAGTAGAATAACCAAGGAAACAAGATCTAGACTAGCAGATGTCTATAGATCCAAGAGAATAAGTAAAACTATCCGGCTAAGATGGATAATTTATTGAATAATGAGAATGAGGCATTATTGAGGTAGAAACCCTCAAGGCCTAAGGAACAAGGTAATGAAGTCTAACAACCTTAATGTGTTAGCCTTGTTGAATGTATTCTTTGCTTGAATACTTGTTATGAATGCGAGCATGTTGTATGTTTATTGCACTTCATGTTATGATTTAAATAAAATCAATCGCATGCTTAGACGACAATTAGTTGGGTGTGGCCCGGTAGTAGCGGGTTGCACGACTACCTTACCAGCAAAGGTGTTGAGCCCTTTGGGGCCACCCATTCTATTTCAGGTACAATAGAGATGATTACCGTTCGAGAGTAGGACGGGGTTGCTGTTGTGGCATGGGTAGCTTTATTATTTACATATGTATTTAGTAGTTGAGTAAGACCGAAATGTTATCGGCATGTAGAATGTAAAGACTCGGTATAAATGGGTTGTAAGTGTTGAGTATTGAATTGAACATTGTATATGACTCGGTTTAGAAATTAATGAGAAATGTATTGCTTAAGTACTCGGGAATTCCGGTCCACCAGACCGTTACTGTATTGAGTTAGGCCTTGTTAGTCACGTGGCTAACGACATTGTTTCACCCACCGTTGTATTTGGATTTTCCGCTGCGAATGTAAGAAGGATCGAGGCGATTTGTTGTTAATGACGAGATTAGCGGTAGGGGTGTTACAGTCCAACCAGGAGCATTGGCAAGGGTTTTGGTCCCCTAATGCACCGAGCATCATTTGCATACCATCCTCATTCGCATGTCATACGCATTTTATTTTTAATAGCATGTCATACACACAATTCTCATATCTGTATACTACTCATAGGTTCTTGACACCTTCATTACACTTTTTTCTCAGTTCAACTCATTCCCCAGGTAGTGATAAGTGTGAAATCAACATGATTTTATTGGTGCTAAATTCTTATTTTATGCAACATTTTTATGCGCTTTCTCACACTTATCCTATGTTTTTCATGATTCATACTTTGGGCGAAAAATGATGCCAATTTATATATTTAAAGCAATAAATGATGGTGAAAATGGATAGTTCTCTTCAAGTGCTTTCCAACGCCGCAAACGGGGAGCAAATCGGAGCTCAAACGAAGAATCTGGACCCTGTCGAAGTTTGCGGAAAAAAAGGGACACATATACACACGTCTGGACTTACGTCCGACCCAGTTGTCCGGACGCCTTGTACATGTCCGGCAAACTGGTACGGACGCTGACCCGGACGCGACTAAATTCTCACCAGTCGAAGCTTGAACGTGTCCGGATGACGTGTCCGGGTCACTCAGAAGGACAGAAATATTTACGACCACGAGTGCAGCGCGGAGATTTCGATACATATACGCGTACAGTCAAGGCGTCCGGCTAACTGACCCGGACGTAGAGCCGGAAGTCTCACAAACGACAGAATATCGCCTGACAACTCTATCTCTTGTCCGACTAACTGACCCGGACAGGTGAGCCGGACGCGTGCATTTTAGATCCAAAATTCTATTTTAAAGAGGCGTTCACAGGCATTTGAAGGATATTCAGAATTCAAATTGAGAGCCGACCTATTTCTTCCTCTGCAGCCGTGCGACACCAATGGGCAACCAAGGAGAATTTTTGCATCAATTTCATCAGTTTGTTCAACCCTACAACTAGAAAATCTTTGGATTCGACATAGAGATGATTTCTACTCCTTCTCTAATTGTTTCCTCTTTCGATATGCTCGGCTAAGGGATTAAACTCCAGGGAATGATGATTGTAAATAGTCAGGTTTTGTAGAATTATTATTAGTTGATTTGGGATCTATCAAGGGTTCGTTTCAGATAATAAATCTTGTTTACGCCTTAATAAAACTTGTTACTTTATTTTCAGCTTTGTGAAAGTTGTCAAGATCTAATCCATGATTGATAGCTAGGTCATCATAATCTGTTAATCTGTGGAGAGCTTTATCTGATTGATGAGTTTAGCCTTCAGATGCAATTTAAATTCGTGTGCTTAATCCTTTTGCCTTTGTTGTGATAAATTCATGATTTGATTTATCGCGTTCTATGCAAGAGAGTTTTATTTGGCTAAAATTTAGTCATTTAGAAACTTGTTAGAATTAGCCGACCCCTATTCCCCAATCAACTAGTAATAAAACTGCATGACTTAACTAGGAAAGACCACCTAAACCCGGAGTTCCGTTTTTATTATCTTACTCTCAGTTGCTTTTCCTTCGCTTTTCAATTTTATTAATCTTCATTTCCCCCGATTTTCAGCCTTTGCTAGGACTATATTTGTTCGCTTAGTCCCCTGGTTCGATACCCTGGTTACTTGACAAATACGCTTTACTACAGTGACCGGGATTTATTTTGCAACCCGTAGGTTTATTTTACTTATTAATTTCTAGGATAAATTTCATAGTTTTTAGTAGATCAAAATAACCGTTGCAAACTGGCGCCGTTGTCAGGGACTAGATTTCTATCTAGTCCTTAGCCTTGGTTGTTAGTTTATTTTTTTTTTATTTTTATTTTGCTTTGTTTTCTTTTGTTTTATCTATTATCTTAATTTTATTTTTGTTTATTTCAATATTTTTCATATATTACTTTTCTATCATTTATTTTATTTCAGTTTTAATCCTCTTAAGTTTGTGTTTGTTTCTTCTTCTCACCTTTATACAGGTAGTTGATGGTACATACCCGTTCTCGGTCGGATACTTACATTGATTTTGATAAGGTTTTAGACCCAGAGATCGAGCGTACCTTTCAGCAAGATAGACACCAGTAAAGGTTTCAAAGATAGTTAGAAATGGCGGCTCCAGCGAATGGTGCTCAGGCGATGAGGCAATTTAATCGACCTGAAGCTGTGCCTAGAAGAAGTCCGGTAGTCCTTCCTGTGCTCACACCTACACTTACAGAGGAGTGGAAGGGCCTGAAGCCTTTTCACCAATCCAAGGTTGTTAGGGAGCTACCTGGAGTCACCTGCGATGGCCCCAATCCTAATGACGCTCTAGATCATATAAATTGGTTTCTCATTCATATTGATCATATCGGGTGTTCTGAAGGTTTGTTAGAGTTTGTTCGGTTGAGTCTCTTCTCTAATACCCTATCTGGTGAGGTTGTTAATTGGTTTTATCGTCTTCCTTCTGGTATTATCATGACATGGGAGCAGATGACTACCAGGTTCTATGATAAATATTATCCTATTTCTAGAACTATTGACTTGGTAGCTGTTTTGCTTGCTTTTAAACAGACAGGATCTGAGACGATATGTGAGGCACGAGATAGGCTTAAAGAGATGCTTCGCCAGTGCCCACACCATGGACAAGACATGACCTGCATAGCCATGACATTCTTCCACGGGCTCCACCATATACATAAGGCTGAGGTACGATTTGCTTTGGGTAGTGACATCCTCAACAGATCTGGCACCGACTTCATGGCAGCCATGGAGACTTATATTGATGAGGTGCGCCAATGGGGATCAGAAGGAAGCAGGTCTATGACAGTTGGGGCAAAGGGTGTGCAAAATCTTGATCCTTGGATGGCACACATGGAGGAGACTTAGGCTCAGCAAACTACTCTGGTAAGTTCTCTGGTTAAAAGATTTGATGATTTTATGATTAACCAGCAACCAGTGCAGCAGGTAAAGAGAATTGCTACTAGCTTGTCAGACCCTCTTTGTTGTCAATGTGGGGGCGCTCATGCTTTTGAGATGTGCCCACAATTGGAGGAGATGAGACAAGCTGAGGAAGCTCACTTTGTGGGACAGGGGAATTACCAACCTTAGGTAAAAATCAGCATCCAAATCTCAGGTATGGTAATCCCAACAACGCTTTAAACTCTAACCTTTTGCAGGGCAACCAGCAGGGACCACCTGGGTTCTCTCGGCCTTCTTATAATCAAGCCCGCCCACAAGGCCAATTTCAGCAGGGCCAGAGTTCCTATCAGCCCGTTGCACGTCAACAACCTACTAAATCCTCCTCTGATGTGAAGATGGACCAACTTCAAGAATTGATTGCATCCATGACGAGTACTCAAAAGACTCACACTAAGACTCAGAACAATATCAATCAATCCTTGATGGCTGGTCAGAAAAATTTGGAGAACCCAGTTCAGAGTATGCAGTAGCAGATGAATCAGATGAACCAGATACTCCTTAGTCAGCAATAACAACGATAACCTGGCACATTTCCTTCCTAACCTCATCCAAACCTGAGGTAATCAGCCAAGGCGTTGGTTGTTTGTGAAGAAGTGGTATCTTCTGTGGTTGATCTTGAAGATAAGTTCTCATCTGCTGTAGTAACATTGAGAAATGGAAGACAGTTGGAAGATAAAAGAAAAGAACAAGTGGTTAATGACCAAACTGGTGAAGAGATTAACCCTTCTACTGTTGATGTACCATTAGGGTCTTCAGTCCCTCCTGTGGTAAATTCTGAGGAGATCCATGCTCCTATTCTTCCTACTCCCTCTCCTTCTCGCATTACTATTGATGTCTCTTCTTCCTCTCCTAAGTATGTTGAACTCCCATTCCCTAATATGATGAAGAAGAAACATTTAGATGAACAATTTGCTAAGGTTTTTAGCATCTTTAAGAAGCTAACACTTGACATTCCTTTGATTGATGCTTTGTAGAAGATGCCAAACTATGCTAAATTCTAGAAGGATCTTCTGACAAAGAAAAAGAATAAAGAGGACAAAGAAACAGTCCACCAGACAGAGGAGTGCTCTGCTGCTCTTCTTCGAGCACTTCCACCTAAGCAAAAGGATCCAGTCAATCCCATTGTCCCTTGTTTTATTGGTGATGTAGACTGCGGTAGTGGCTTGTGTGACTTGGGTACTAGCATCAATATAATGCCTTATGCCACCTTATTAAAGGTAAGAGGTGGAGAGTTGCAACCAGTCCCCTTCAAGCTTCAGCTAGCCGACAGATCTGAGATCAAACCAATGGGTATTGTTCGTGATTTAGTAGTTGGGGTGGATCGTTTTATTTTTCCTGCTGATTTTGTTGTGTTAGATATGGATGATGATGTAGAAGTTCCTCTTATTTTGGGTTGACCTTTTCTGAGTACTGCTAAAGCTGTTATTGTTGTGCATGATGGTAAGATTACTTTGCGGTATGAGGATGAAAAGATTGAGTTTGACATGAAAAATATGATGAGGTCAACTTCTAATTCTGCTCATTTTGTGATATCGGCAAGTCTGGTGAATGATGATGGGGAAGATTTTAATTTGTTAGATGACGATGACATGTATTCTTTTCCTTCTTCCTTACTTATTGTTTTTGAGCCATTGGAGCAGGTTCTTGTTGCTTCTTTGGCAGCAAAGACTGCTAATAATGAGGTTAATGGAGCACTTGCTCATATGGAGAAAGGAAGGGCTGGCTTTCAAGCTTATCGCCCTCTATTGGAGAGGCTTGATAGAGAGATTCAGAGGCCCATTCCTTCTGTCGAGCATCCATGAGCTTAAGGAGCTTCCTTCTAACCTTAAGTATTATTTTCTTGCTGATAATAATTGCTTGTCTGTCATTGTTTCTTCTTCTTTGACTTCTGGGCAGGAAGGAAAGTTACTTGAGGTTTTGAAGAGGCATAAGAGAGCGATTGGGTGGATGTTAGCTGACAGTAAGGGCATTGACATGACCTTCTACACACATCACATCTACATGGAGGAATATTACAAGCCTGTCAAACAGCCACAGCGTCGGCTCAACCCAAACATGCAGGTAGTAGTCAAGAAAGAGGTGTTGAAGCTTCTGGACGCTGAGATCATCTACCCCATTTCTAACAGTACATGGGTGAGTCCAGTACAGGTAGTCCCTAAGAAAGGTGGGTTTGAGGCTGTTCTGAACGATAAAGGTGAGTCAATTCCTGCCACCTTTCAGCGTTGTATGCAGGCGATTTTTGCAGACTTCATTGAGCTGAGCATTGAGGTTTTTATGGATGATTTTTCTGTTTATGGCTCTAGCTTTGATGTTTGTTTGGCGCAGCTTGATCTAATTCTAGGCCGATGTGAGGAGACAAACCTGGTTCTCAACTGGGAGAAGTGTCACTTTATGGTCAAGGATGGGATTGTGCTCGGCCACAAAGTTTCTGCTAAAGGGATTGAGGTTGATCAAGCGAAGGTGGAGGTAATTGAGAAATTGCCACCACCTACTTGTGTGAAAGAGGTAAGAGCTTTCTTAGGGCATGTAGGTTTTTATAGAAGGTTTATTCAAGATTTCTCAAAAATTGTAAAACTGTTGACTGACCTGCTTCTGAAAGATGCCCCTTTGTTTTTTCTGATGATTGTGTATCTGCTTTTGATTTGATTACGCAAAAACTTGTAGCTACACCCATTGTTGTTTCACCTGACTGGTCATTACCTTTTGAGATTATGTGTGATGCCAGTGATTATGCAGTGGGGGCAGCTCTGTGCCAGAGGAAAGATAAGATTCTCAGGGCCGTTGCTTATGCAAGCAAGACTTTAAGGGGGCGTTTGGTTCAAAGGGGGGAAACGGAATGGAATCAGGAAAGGGAATAGAGAGGAATGGAAAAGAATTCCCTTTGATTTTCCCAGTTGTTTGTTTGAGCTGGGGAAATGAAATAAATAGGCGGTCAACGACCGCCGGTCAATGGTCAACGGTTGTTGGCTGCCAGTCAACGGCCATTAATTACTGGTCAACATTCACCGGTCATCGGTCAATGGTCATTAGTCATCGGTTAATGGTCATATGTTGTCGGTCAAAGTGTACTGGGGAAAGGGAATCTCATTCCCTAGTAGGGGGTGGGGAATCAGGAAAAAGGGTTTTGGGGTAATCCCATTCCCTTTCCCTTTCCTGAAAACAGGAAAAATTGGCAAAACAAACAGCATGAAAGGGAATCGGAATGATTCCCTTTCCTGATTACCCCAAAACAAATGCCCTCTAAATGATGCCCAAAGGAACTACACCACCACTGAAAAGAGCTCCTGGCTGTGGTATTTTCCCTAGACAAATTTAGATCATATCTTTGGGGAAGTAAAGTAATCATTCATACTGACCATACTGCTCTTAGATATTTGTTTGCTAAGAAAGAGGCCAAGCCCTGCTTGCTTCGTTGGATTCTCTTGTTACAGGAATTTGACATTGAAGTGAGAGATAAGAGTGGTAAATTGAATGTCGTGGCTGACCATCTTTCTAGGCTGGTAGTTCCTAATGCTGGTGCACCGATTAATGAATTTTTTCCCGATGAAACTGTTTTTGTTTTGCACAAGGTGCAAGAGCCATGGTATGCTTATATGGCTAATTTTCTTGTTTCTGGTGTTGTTCCTCATGATTTTTCCTATGCTCAGAAAAAGAAATTCCTTTCTGATTCTCGTCATTATATTTGGGAAGACCCTCACTTGTTTCGAGTGTGTGAAGATGGTTTGATTCGCAGGTGTCTTCCTGATGATGAAGTGAGCAGTGTGCTCGAGTTCTGTCACTCCAGAGAGACGGGAGGTCATCATGGATCTCATAGGACCGATGCAAAGGTTTTAGAATCCGGTTTTTATTGGCCCACTCTTCATAAAGATTGTCAAACCTTTGTAGCCAAGTGTGATAGTTGTCAGAGGCTAGGAAACACTTCTAGATGGCACGAGATGCCCCAGCATGGTATTTTAGAAGTTGAATTATTTGATTGCTGGGGTATTGACTTTATGGGCCCTTTTCCTTCTTCTCAGGGTTACCAGTACATTCTCATGGTCGTTGACTATGTCTCAAAGTAGGTAGAGGCTATTCCTTGCCAGCATGCTGACTCCAAGACAGTGGTCAAATTTCTGAAGAAGCACATCTTTACTCGCTTCGGGGTTCCTAGGGCGATTATTAGTGATGGTGGATCACATTTCTGCAATCGTTCCTTCGATGCCCTAATGGCTAAGTATGGAGTGCGCCATAAGGTTGCCCTTTCCTACCACCCACAAACGAATGGGCAAGCTGAAGTGTCCAATCGAGAGCTCAAGTGGATTCTCCAAAAGACCGTTAGTTCTTCCAGGAAGGATTGGTCTCAGAAGCTTGATGACGCTCTATGGGCCTACATAACTGCATTCAAGACTCCCATTGGGATATCTCCTTTCAGGTTAGTGTATGGTAAGTCTTGTCATTTGCATGTGGAGTTGGAGCACAAGGCATACTGGGCACTTAAGGCCTTTAAATTTGATATTTATGCTACTGGTGAGAGGCGGAAGTTTCAGCTCTCAGAGCTAGAGGAGCTGTGGGATCAAGCTTATGATAGTGCGAAAATTTACAAAGAGCGCACTAAGAAGCTCCATGATCAGATGATCCAAAGAAGGGACTTCAAAGTTGGAGATTGGGTGTTGCTCTACAATTCAAGATTGAAGTTTTTTCCTGGGAAGCTTAAGTCCCACTAGGCCGGTCCATTCAAAGTAGTGGGTATTACTTCTTACGGGGCTTACGAACTGGAGAATAAAAAAGGTGACATTTTCAAAGTCAATGGGGCTATATTGAAAAAGTATATTGGTATTGCTGATGCTAATCTTGATTTGCATGTAGTACCTTTTGTGCAGGATCATCCAAATGCTCCAGATGCTTCACGCCTCTCGAAGTCGAAAGATAAAAAGAAGAGAATTCCTTGGAGACTTCGATATACATTCAAGAAACTTCAAGATCTCACTCTAGGATGTGGTGGTTTTCCCAACCACACTTCCTCTTCTTCTGATCCATAGCTTGGGGAGTCTAGCCAAAGACTTTAAATTTGGGCAGCTTGGTGGGAGGCAACCCACCGGTTTGTATCTCTTTTCACTTTCTTAGTTTAGTTGTTTATTTTGCTCTTTTCTTTTAGTTTGTGGTGTGTTGGCTGATGCTATGCTTACCGCAAGAGCCTTGGCTCTTATTTTTCTACTGATGGTTTTGCCTGGTTCCACTTGAGTTCTCCTGGCTTTGCAGATTATATTTCTCAGCTTACTTACTTTGTTGCTTAGCTGAACTCAAGTGTGGGGTTGGACTTGCTACACACCCTGAGCGGACTCTAGGGAGTATTCTTACCATTTCTTCTCTTGCAATTTTACATGCTCCCTTCTGATCTGTTGTGTGTGATTTTGTTTTCCAGTTGGATTGCTTGCACAATGTTAATTCTTCCTAAGCACTGAGGACATTGCTTCACTCTAAGTGTGGGGTGGGGTAAGCTCCATCGCAGCTCCTTTGCAGCTTGCCTTTTGTGTGTCTTTGAGCTTTTTTCTCTTGCATTTGTTAAAGTCTTGTTGTGATTGCTCAACTTAGAAGGAAGTCATAGAGGAAGTATTGTTGGTTAGCTGATCTTGGGGTGCAAAATTTTGAAATTGTTCTGGGTTTTATTTGCTGAATTGAAGTCTTTGTTCTAGAAATGCTGAAACAAATGAGAATATTTTCCATCTAAACTTTGTTCTTAGCTTTAAGCCTTGGAATGAACTAGATTGAAATGGTTGAAAAAGAACAAGGCAAGGTACACCACTGATCCTAAGCATGCTAATTTTAATTCTGATCCAAAATTAGGCTTTGTCCACTTGGTTATTAAGTCCTTTGGGGTGCTTTATCACCTAGCTATCTAAGGTCCTTGTGATCTAGGATAGTTGACCCAAAGCCGCTACATGGGTGGAGAGAAAAGCCTGTGGTGAAAGAAATTGAAAGCACTTTAATTGAAATATTTATGCAAATGCTGGACTAAATATAGATTATTTTCTCTTATGGATCAAAAGTATGTGGCATTGAAAGGTACGATGGAATATGATCTTACTTCATGCCCCTTGTCGTTTATGTGGTTTGTGAAGGAAAAAGGTGGATTGGCTCAAGGTTAAGGGCTAGGCTCTTATGGTTTTGTTTCTCATTTGTTAGCTTTGAATGACATCATGTTTTCTCAAAAGAATGAATTGTTTGAATAGTTTGAATTGCCCCCATGATTGGTAAAGCTAGCAATTCCTTTCTTCTACGCTCTTCCTTTTCTGTTAAGTTCCAATAGCTTGACATTACTTGTGCTTGAGAGTTTTGCTTGGGGACAAGCAAAAAGCTAAGTGTGGGGTGATTTGATAAGTGTGAAATCAACATGGTTTTATTGGTGCTAAATTCTTATTTTATGCAACATTTTTATGCGCTTTCTCACACTTATCCTATGCTTTTCATGATTCATACTTTGGGCAAAAACTGATGCCAACTTATATATTTAAATCAGGAAATGATGGTGAAAATGCAAAGTTCTCCTCAAGAGATTTCAAACGCCACAAACGGGGAGCAAATCGGAGCTCAAACGAAGAATTTGAACCCTGTCGAAGTATGCGGAAAAAAGGGACAAATATACACACGTCCGGACTTACGTCCGACCCAGTTGTCCGGACTCCTTGTACCTGTCCGACAAACTAGTCCGGACGCTGACCCGGATGCGACTAAATTCTCACCAGTCGAAGCTTGAACGTGTCCGGATGACGTGTCCGGCCCTGTGACCCGGACGTGCTCAGAAGGATAGAAATATTTGCGACCACGAGTGCAGCGCGGAGATTTCAATACATATACGCGTCCAGCCAGGGCGTCCGGCTAACTGACCCGGACGTAGAGCCGGACGTCTCACAAACGACAGAATCTCGCCTGACAACTCTATCTCTTGTCCGGCTAACTGACCCGGCCAGGTGAGCCGGACACGTGCATTTTAGATCCAAAATTCTATTTTAAAGGGGCGTTCGCAGGCATTTGAAGGATATTCAGAATTCAAATTGAGAGCCGACCTATTTCTTCCTCTGCAGTCGTGCGACACCAAGGGGCAACCAAGGAGAATTTCTGCATCAATTTCATCAGTTTGTTCAACCCTACAACTAGCAAATCTTTGGATTCGACATAGAGATGATTTCTACTCCTTCTCTAATTGTTTCCTCTTTCGATATGCTCGGCTAAGGGATTAAACTCCCGGGAATGGTGGTTGTAAATAGTCAGGTTTTGTAAAATTATTATTAGTTGATTTGGGATCTATCAAGGGTTCATTTCAGATTATAAATCTTGTTTGCGCTATCAATAAAACTTGCTAATTTATTTTTAGCATTGTGAAAGTTGTCAAGATCTGATCCGTGATTGATAGCTAGGTCGTTATAATCTGTTAATCTGTGGAGAGCTTTATCTGATTGATGAGTTTAGCCTTCAGATGCAATTTAAATTCGTGTGCTTAATCCTTTTGCCTTTGTTGTGATAAATTCACGATTTGATTTATCGTGTTCTATGCAAGAGAGTTTTATTTGGCTAGAATTTAGTCATTTAGAAACTTGTTAGAATTAGCCGAACCCTATTCCCCAATCAACTAGTAATAGAACTGCATGACTTAACTAGGAAAGACCACCTAAACCCGGAGTTCCGTTTTTATTATCTTACTCTCAGTTGCTTTTCCTTCACTTTTCAAATTTATTAATCTACATTTTCCCCCGATTTTCAGCCTTTGCTAGGACTAGATTTGTTCGCTTAGTCCCCTGGTTCGATACCCTGGTTACTTGACAAATACGCTTTACTACAGTGACTGGGATTTATTTTGCAACCCGTAGGTTTATTTTATTTATTAATTTCTAGGAATAATTTCGTAGTTTTTAGTAGATCAAAATAACCATTTGCAGGTAGCTAGCGCCTCATAATAGCACAGCACAATCATTAGACTTTCAGTAGAAATCTAATTTCTTCCTTACTACTGGTCAAAATTTTGGGGCATCACTCAGGCATCAACTAGTCTTTTCATTCTCATTACAAAGACAAGTTGACGGGGGCAATCTGTTATACCCAAAATTTTAACCCCCTGGAAGAAAGTATCTTAAGGCATAGGTACTAAAAGGGTAGTTTGTCAAGTGGCAATGATTCCCAGTTCGATTGGCACATTCTGGAGTGCCAGAGACAACTAGGTCAGCTTCAGGGGCATTTTCATAATTTTCAAAGGCTCCTAAGCCCTCTATAAGCTTTCTCTCTCCACCAATAGTGGCTCAAATCAATTCAAAATGCTTTGAGATTTTAACCCATGATAGAGGATGACATTTTGAGCATAATGGCTTTAGAATTTTGATTTTTTGAATTTTCAATAATTTTCTAGTAATTTCTGATTGAATCTGACAAGAAATTGAATTTAAAAATATTACAATATCCAAAAAATTCGATTCTACCTTGGAAAAATCAGAAATATCATCCTTTACCCATGTTTAAAATTTCATAGTCAAATTCCTTTTAGAAACCTTTGAGCTAAAACGTCGGTAAATCTCGGTTTTTATCGTAGTTTTCTATCTTTAAGGAAGTCTATATAAAGAACTTTATCCCTTGATCAAATGAGATCTCCAAGAACCCTAAGAAACAAGGAAACCTAACCGTCACAACTCTTTCACGTTTTTCAACACCCGAGCATCGAAATCACATCAAAAACCTTCCAAAATCATCATCTAAACACATTCTTCAACTCCCACAACATCAACAATCATCAAACCTTTACCAAAACACCACCAAGACGTGAAGAACATCAAGAACAACAAGGAGTCAGAAGCTTGGGTCGATCTTAATCCGGAACCGGCATCCACGAGGCCTCCGAAGAATCCCGACGTGAATAAACATCTCGAATCCGAAGGTAAAACAAGGTAGAGTTCAGGTTTCCTAACTCTTCTCAACTTCATTAACTCTCTGTTGAAATTTGGAATCAAGCCAAACTTTTTCAGCTCCTGAATTGATATTTGTTTCAGTTTCTGCCTTTTAACTTGTTTGCTAAGTTTAGTGCTTAATTCGACTTCAAATTGAAATCTTTTAATTACTAACATCTTGTACATCTTTCAGGCTACACGTCCATAAATTTTGAGCCAAAAACACCGTTGAGAACCCCCAAAAACCCGCCGTCCGTGGGTGGTCCGTGACCTCGGACCTATGGTCCGGGACCACGGATACCCACAGAAGGCGGCGAGATTTATTTTTTCAAATTTTTAGGGTTTTAACAGTACATGTCCGGGCCCACGGACAGCCTGTCCGTGGCCCCGGACAGCGTGTCTGTGGCCCCGGACTTTTCAAAATTGTGTTTTTCTGTTTAATTGGACTTTTATTTTCACATAGGTTAACTAGGGTCCGTGGGTTTGGACATTAGGTTCGTGGCTACGAACGGAAACAAAATTTAACCTAATTCTGCCTCCGAAACCCTAGTTTAGGTAACTTCAATTTCACTTTAATTTCCTGTCAAAAAATATCAAAAATACAAAAAATCAGAAAAACATGCGCGCTTTGGTAAAACAAACTCGTAAAAAGCCGTAAATAACCTGAGTAGAGGAAAAATGACCTAGGAGGGGTAATGAAAGTAATTTGAACCCTAAATAAGTTGTATACCAAGCCCTTGAACCCGAACTCTCCTTTCCAAATTTACCCTAGGTCAAAATTAGGTGGCGACTCATAATAGGTTCCAGTGAGCTAACTTAGGATTTAATGATTAATGTTTTATGACATAGTTATTAAACTTAGGTTATAAGTGGACCTGGAACCCGACCAGATCCTTATCAATCCGAATCAACATAGGATAGTGGTTCAAAAATTGAGGCTCACACCTCGGTTCAAGCGCGGGAGAATGATAAAGCCCAACAGATTTGACCCAAGGTTTCAAACCCAAACAACCACCTCACAATCAAGTCTATACTAGTCTGTAATACAACTATAAATATCTTGCTACAATATTATACAAAACTATAGGGTTGCAATTAATCAATACAAGAGTTGTTTTCCTATATGTTCTCCTCACTATGTTTATTGCCTCTCCTAGTATAGTGTATTACCTTACCTTCAATACCCATTACGTTTGTAACTTTACATTCTCACCCATGATGTTGTTTTAGATTCGTAGAGACGTCAATCTTCACCCAAACTTAAAACTCATTCTGAAATATTTTTAAGAGTCAAATCAATAAATCTATTTTGGGTTGGTTGAACCCTACAACCCACAGATAGAGACAGGGTGAATATGCTATTTTCTTGTTTGTGAGATTGAGCAGGACTGGGATGAAAGGGTGAGAGGAAGAAGGTGGGAGTTAGTGGTTTGTGAGCTACAACAGAGAAAACGAGAAGGACGTAGATGGTGGTCTACAAGGTTTGATGGAAAAGAACATTGAACAATAAGGGGGAATAGGAAGATGGTCATGTGAGAAGGGAACAACTGAGATCATATGCAAGAAATAAATCGAACAACTCATGTGCAATCCGTATGTGAAACAAGCCACAAAAGATACCACTCACGGTATGAGGTGGTATGGTGTTAAGCCCCATTTATTCTCCCTCTTTTTCTCATCTTGTTCTTTCTTATTCTCTACATTATTCTTTGTAATTCATCATACGGTGTTAAAAACTATTGTGTGTATCCATCGTAAAGTTATATAAACTTTGTTTGACTCACAAAAACAGCTGTTGTTTCTTCTACGCGCCCACGTGCTTGATAGCCTGGGCGATTTCCCCTTCCCTTTCTTCATCTTCCTTCTTCCTAGTGATATCCTCCGTGTAGCTTTGACCTAGCGCCGCTCGCAACCTCAAGCCACCGTCGCAGCCCCGCCATGCTGCCAGGCCACCACCTAGTGGCTAGGTTCCTACAGGTGGGGCTCCCCCTTTTCTCATCTTCTCTTATCTCTCGATGAGTCATAAACGTCATAGAACCTGCTATACTCTGACGGCTCTCTCCCCGCCCGACGGTGCTCTAGCGACATCCCCCCCTCCGCTCAATGACTCGTTTGTGCCTACTACTTCTCCTATATTGTGATTTTTGTTGTCCCCTGCTCTACCAAGTATAGTATTATTGATGGTTGTGCGATGCCAGGTGTGGTGCCTAGCTCCCCAGCCGTAGGCGTTTGCATTGCACACTTTAATCTCGGTAGTAGGGTTGTTGGTGGTGCTATGATAAAGCCAGTCTCTGTGGTTGGTTGTGCTATTACCGGTGTGGCATCTTCGATAGGTTATGCAAAACCTAGCTCCCAAAATGAAGGTGTTTCTCCTACTTTGAATCTTAGAGTTATGGCCTTAAATACTAGTAATTGTGTTGCCTCAATTGGGTGCAATTGTGTTGTGAAACCTAGCTCCCCAGATGGAGGTTTATCTCCTGCTCTGAATCTTGGGTTCCACCCTCAATTGCTTGTAATGGTGTTGGCTCTATTGTGTGCGATTGTGTTGGCAGTGTAGAGATTTTTGTTATGGCGATTGCAATGGTGCCCTGTCAAGCTTAGAATTGACTCCGTCAATTTAGGGATCCCGTCTGGTGATTCTACCTCGTCGGTGGCCTCGATTGGTTACACGCCTCTATCTATTGGGGTTGGTTGAGCTGTGAACTCAGAAACGGGTGCGATTAGGGGTGTTAGTTGTGAAGTTAACCCAGTATCGGGTATTTTGATGAACTAAAATATTGATCTATCTGGTAGGCATAGTGCTGCCTATCTGAACCATATTGATGTTGCCCCATCAGTTAGGCAAGGTGCTGCCAATATTGATGCTTTTGAAGTTGTTTGAAAGTCCACTAAGTGGGGTGGATTTAACTCAAGCCGATCTATTTGTAGCGGCACCAATTAAGCACCAGCGGTCCCTCTAGGAATAATGGAGGCCTTGGACCATCTAAAAGTTCATGTTGAATGTCGGCTGCTCCCGTTGTCTCTACACTCAGATCTAGGTCGGGATGAGTTAAATTTCACTGCAATGGGTGTGTTCAAACAATCCTCGATTGTCCCTAGTTGCAGGCTAGCAATATAGTTGATGGCCAGGTGGTGTTTGGTTCATAGCAAGCCATTGATCTTGTTGTTGACCTCTCCGCCCATCCTATTGATATGTTTTACAAGATTTTTTCGAACAACCAGACTCTCCTTCTTTTAGGCAAGCTGGGGGTGATTTCCCACCCCTCCCGGTGTCTACTGCTCCACCTTTTGGAGTCCAAGGTCTTACTAGAGAGCGTATTGTGATTCCTAAAAGAACTCTGAGGCCAAACAACTTTGGTAAGGCCCCTAACCCTACAGGTGCCAAGGCTAACCCTTCATTTCTTGATATGATCTTAGATAAGCAAAAATCTTGTTCTGATATGTCTTTGCATGGTGATCAGAATGATAACATTGACACTGATAGTCTCTTTGTATCTATAGAGGAGGATGACATATCCCCCAAAATTGATTACTAGAGGAATGCTTTAATGGGTCATATTTGGGGAAAATTTCGATTTAATATTGTCAAAAAATTTGTGAAAAGAGTCTGGAGCTTTGTGACCACACCCCAATCCTTCTTCGTAATGAAGGCTGGTTCTTATTCTGATTCGACAAAGAAGATGATATCCAGCAAGTTCTCGACAAGGGCCCCTGGCTCCTAGACTCCTCCCCTTTGGCCCTAAAAAAATGGTCCCCCGACATCTCCTTCAACCCAAAGGACCTAAATCACATCCCAGTGTGGATCCAGCTTCCAAGGCTCACCTTAAGTCTATAGTCTCGATCAAACCTTAAGAAGATTTTCTCTAAGATTGGCTCCCCTCTTCACTCCGACCAATATACTACTACTAAATCGAGGTTCTCTTCGGCTAAAGCCCTAGTTGAAGTGGATTTCAATTTTGCTATCATCAAAGAAATCAAGATTCACACCCCTGGAGGCATTTTATTCCAACATGCCGTCTATGAATGGGAACCAGCAGTTCCTTGCTCCTTTTGCAACAAGCTTAGGCACTCTTTTGTGCGCTGCCCGGGCACTGCCCATGCCTCTCCCCTACCCAAGGCGTACCCTGAAGGCCTAGACCCACCTCTTCATCTGCCCCATCAATCCTAGCCTCCCCATATCCCTCTCTAATTATACCCTCTATAAAAAATGCCCATACCTCGAAAATGACTCTACTACCTACTTTAGTCCAACCGCTTAGATCCTCCCTCCTTTTCTTGACTCACCTCTGACCTACTATCTCCAGCTCCCCCTGTCAGATCTTGCTTATGTCTCCCTCCCTTCAGCTAGTGCTTGCACCCGCCTAGTTGGACATTTGACTGGCGGTCCCCCATAAAGGGAAGGTCCTTAAGGAGAAGGTTTTGGGTCCTCCATCAGAAGATCTATCCCTCCAGGTAGCTAACTCATTAGGGCTTTGCTCCACCTGCCCCTTACTCAACCCTCTCCCTATGAATATTGCGATTTGGAATGCCAAGGGTTACAATGATCATCCCAAGCTCCGAGAAATCCACAAATTTGGTTTGAACAATAAGCTTTGTGCTTTTGGCCTTCTTAAAGCCCACATTTCTTTTAGAAATCACCAGTATATTCTGACGTGGTTCTTTCCCTCTTGGAACTCTGGTCACAATTATGTTGTGCATCCAAATGGGTGCATCTGGGTCCTTTTCAACCCCTCCATTATCTCTCTCCCCCCTATCCATCACTTCGCTCAAATGCTAACCTGTAAGGCCACCCTTCTGGCTCTTATGACTTTACCATTTTGATTGTCTATGGAAGAAACAACCCTATGCCCAGATCTCAACTTTGAGAGGAGATCACTCATATTAGTTACAATTCTATGGGCCCCTAGGTGGTTGATGTGGATTTCAATAGCATACTTTATGCTGATGATAGGATTAGCGCCCGCATCCCTTCCCCTAAAGATTATTGTGACTTTACTAATTGTGTCTTTAGGGATGAGATACAAGACCTTCGCTACTATGGGCACTTTTATACCTGTTGGAATAACCAATACGACCGACGCTGCTTGGTAAAGTTATCGGGTTCTTGTTAATGAAGATTGGATTCAGGCATTCATAACTAGCTTCGCATCCTTCCTCCATCCCTTGTTCCAGATCACAGCCCTATGATTATCACCCTTCCCCACCCCACCCCCGCAAGAGGCGCTTTAAATTCTTAACTTTTGAACCAATGATCCCTCATTCCTTCATCTTATTCGGGAAGCATGGGATATTCCGCCCCAGGGGAGCCGACTTTTTACTATTATTTATAGACTATGCCACCTCAAAGGTAGTATCCCTTCACTTCATAAGTCTCGGTTCGACTCCCTTTACGCAGAAGGTCAAAATATCAGAGATGAGCTTAGTAATATTCAAAGGAAATTGGACCGGGATCCCTGGAATCCCTCCCTAATATCCCATGAAAAATCCCTGAGACACAACCTCCTTATTAGGGACAACCATGAGCTCTTATTTCTTCGGTAGCTCTCAACAACCCTTTGGCTCACATTTGCTGATTCCAATACTTCATTTTTCCATATAGCCATAAAGAAGAGAAGGAATAAAAACTCCATTTCTTCCATTACCAATGATCTCGGTGAGGTCCTCAAAAACCCGACCGACTGCGAGGATTGTCTTGTCACTCACGTCAAGCATTATATGGGCTCTAGAGTGTCTCTTCCTACTCTCTTGCGAATTTCAACCTGGAGAACGCTATAACTCTTGACAATTCCAAATGGGCCTCCTTAACCCAGCCAGTTTATAATAAAGATATTAAATCGGCCCTCTTCGCCAACGGAGATGACAAAGCCCCGGGGCCGGATGGTTACATTGCCAAATTCTTCAAAGCTGCTTGGGATATCATATGGAGGATATCTGTTGGGCAGTCAAAAGTTTTTTCCACAGTGGCCAACTTCTCAAAGAGATCAACTCCACCCTTATCACTCCTATCCCTAAGACTGACGTCGCCTCCTTCCTGGGGGGATTTTAGGCCCATTTCTTGCTGCAATACATTATACAATCATTAGCGAAATCCTTGCGGAGAGACTTAAGGATGTCCTCATCTCCCCCGTGAGTGTTAGCCAAGGGGCCTTCATCAAAGGCCACCTCATCTATGATAATATCCAGTTGTGCTCCTGCTTGATGAAAGATTACCAAAGGGCTCATATCTCCCCTCATGGCATGATGAATATGGATATTAGGAAAGCTTTTGACCTTATTGACTGAAGCTTCCTACAGGACACACTCTTATTCCTAAACTTCCGCCTGAGTTCAGTAACTGGATCATGTAATGTGTTACTACCGCTTCCTTCTCGATCAACAGCAACGGCTCCCCTTCTGGGTTTTCAAAGGCGAACGGGGGCTGCATCAAGGAGACCCCTTATCTCCTTACTTATTTACGCTCGTTATGGACATATGCTCTCCTTTACTTGATCAGCCCCACCTATCTCTTGCCTTTTGCTATCACCCATCATGCAAATCTCGCTGATGATACCCTCTTATTTTGCAGAGGTGACCAGGACTTTATATCCCTCATGCTTAGTAAAGTGAACCTCTTCTTTGAGGCATCAGGGCTCAAGCTTAACCCCTATAAATAAGACTTATTCTATGGGAGGGGGTTAGCCCTCTTCTAGCTGATACGATTCTCTAATCTACTAGGTTTGACCATAGTTACTTTCCCCATCGCTACCTGGACATCTTTATACCCGCTAGGAAGCCGAGAACTACTGACTTTAACCCTCTAATCGACAACATCCACAAGACCATTTCCTCTTAGGGCGGTAAATCCCTCTCGTTTGTGGGTCGGATTGCCTCATTCAAAGTACCCTCTTTGGTATTTTTAGCTTTTGAGATTTTTGGATTTCCATCCCAAAAAATGTTATCAAGAGCATTATAAAGCGGTTCCACTCCTTTCTTTGGTCCAAAGAGCCTGATAGCAACACTACTCCCTCTGTGGCTTGGAAGGGCATCACGACCACCAAGAAAAATGAGGGCCTAAGGATGAAGGAGATCTACAAATGGAACATATGCTTCATGCTTAAGACTATCTCCTCTATCACTACTGACGCAGAGCATCAATAGATCCAGTGGATTCACGACGTATACTTGTCTGGCCATAGGATATGAATGGCTATTACTAAAGGGAATGCCCCTTGGACCTAGAAATATATTCTTCATTCTACAGACTGGTTAATCAAACAATGTGGGTCCACCGAAGATGCCTCGTCGCTTCTGATATCATACCCTCTACGTCCTTGGGTTAGCTTGTTTTATAATGATGTATTCTTTTCCCCTAGGCCTTTTACGTGGTACAACATTTGTTGGAATACTTGGTCAACCCCCAAAGCCAAATTCATTTTATGGGTTACCCTTAGAGGTATACTGAAAACTTGTGAGAAGCTCTAATATTGGGGCATTTGCATTGCTAACCGATGATGGCTCTATGAGCATGCTCAAGAGACTAGCCACCATCTCTTTTCAAATGCAGGTTCTCTAACAGGATTTAGTGGAACATTTGTGAGTTGAGGATTCCAACCAATAGAATGGCCTCCGCAACTGTTCCTATTGGATATCACGCTATTGCAAGAGGCACCGTCTGATCGACTTAGTGAAAAGAGTTGTCATCGTCAGTGTTGTATCTGGATCGAGAGATGCAAGCGTGCCATGGCTAACCAGGCCAAAGATCCCACTCTCATTGTTTCAGACATCAAAACTGGTACTAAAGCTATCATTTGGATGAAGATGGATCGCTCCAGCAAAGACTTTGACTGGCTGGATAGGGTGCTTTGCTCCTAGAACTCGTTTGTTGTGTGGGAAGTTTGTATACAACGTGTTTTGCTCCTAGAGCTCCTTGTTGTGTGGGAAGTTTTGTATATGTACCCTCCCTCCCCCCCCCCCCCCCCCCGATCACTCATATAGTCGGCTATCTGCCGCTTTTGTATAATGTTACAAAAGTTTTTGTATACCCCCATCCCCTTAGCCATTTTGTATATCTTTTGTATCCGATATAAACCCTCTTATATGTATGAACGCTTATTATTTATACACCGTTACCTTTTTTTTAAAAAAAAAACTTTGTTTTGAATAAAAAAGGGGGAAGATAAATAAGTATGAGAGAATATTTAACGATTGTTAGTTAGGAATATGAAGAAAATATTTTTGTGTCAAAGATGAGGGAGAATGTTAGTAAATAGTCATCCCTTAGTTCAATAATATCTGTCATTTTAGGATGTGACTCTTGTTAAAAATATAAGACATTCTAGCTTTTTGACACAATTTTTTCCACTTTTGACCTTACTATTTAACACAACAGTAAGTATTATATAGATTGAAAAGTAAAAAGTAGGGGTATATGCATCATTTTTCTACTTTTCTTAAAAAGTGTACAAGCTTCTAGAATGACAAATATTGTTGAACTGAAGGAGTATATTAAATAATAAATTATGGGATGAAATCAAATAAAAATAAAGACAAATGTGTTAGATGTTGTTTATGTTTGGTCTCGTCTTGATGGTATTAAGTAGTAGTATTGAATTAAAAAGGACTCAAGAATTGAGATTGCACATTATGGATATGTGGTTTCCTGTAGTTTTAAGTTTTGTGAATTTTCAGTGGCAATTGTGGTGTTTTTAGCTCTCGAGAGTACGTAACAGGTGGTGAGTTGATAAACAAAATGCTTCTAATATAAATTTACGCGATCTTGCACTAGGTTCTAATATAAAGAATGGGGCAATTTTGTCTTTTCATTGAAGAGCATAATTTTAATTGTCGTTTTCTTTCTCTTCTTCGTCATTCTGACCCCATTTCATTTTCTCTCTGCACCTCTCTCTTGCCCTCCCTCACCTTTTACATTCCCCATTGTCCTCCTCAATGGAATATGGGAGAACAGTTACTTGTGCCAGATCCAGCTTTTTCCCACTCTTTTCCAATCAAATCGTGCAAACCTCCATAGGCAAGCATGCAAGATTCTTTTTGCTTCCAGCTTGAATGCAAGGCATCTTGGGAAATCGAATGTGAATTTCATTTTTTCATTGAAGTAGTCAACAACTGATTTTTCAGCTCCAGTAATAGCGAACATCAAGCATTGTGCTGGCTCAACTGAAGGTCTCACATTCTTGTACTGTCTAGGCTTGTTCCCATGATTGGTTTCAACATTTTTTCCGCTCAGTTCTCTTCACGGCTTCAGCCGGTTACGATCAGTCAACAACCTAGAAAGAACGCCTCTTCCTAACCAATTCCATGGGTTTAAAAAGTGGCTGAGTATATTTATCAATATTCAATGAAAGAACCAATTGAGTTGGGCTGAGACTGATAATATCCTCTCCAATACTCTAGACGTTTACCAAGCGACCCAGAGCCAATGAAGTTGCAGAAAAAGGACCTCTAAGGGCATCCACAATGGTTATGGTTTCTTAACAGAAACCTAGGTGCCATGTCACCATAAAATATTTTTTTATTGTCTAAGCAACTCAATTCATTTGTTCATCCCTACAATAAGGGAGTTTCTTAACCTTCTCACTCCTCCCACTATTTTATTTAATGTATTAATATTAAGTGAGATGTAGTTGAGATAAGAATCGTAAAATTATTTTAGAAAGCAGTAAATATTTTTATTGTATGTCAGACAAAACAGAGAAACAACCAATGAATTTAGTTTTCCGTACGTTGCTTAAATAAGGAACGATGAAAGAGAAATGGTGTGGATTCCACACCATTGCAGCTCTTTTTTTAATTTCTTACTGACAAATATGGGTGGAATCCACACCACTGTGGATGCCCTAAATGGAAATATAATATGATACGGATCAGTGAGGACTTAGGGTTTAAGGTAGGGAAGGAAATCTGAATTAAGGGGAACAATAAAAAAGAATAAAGAGGTGGGAATCACATTAATTAACATTCAATCACTTGTGGCGGTCGTATTTCAGTGCCATCGCTGCAACCCCGACTCGCCTGATGGTAGGGGTTGGGACCTTAATCGTGCTGATTATCAGCTTCCCGGTTTGCATCTGAAAGGATTGATCAGAATAAATAAAGGAATATATAAGCGATTAATTGATACTCGTATAGGTGCCTTGAGATACTTGCCAGTGATGATCTAAACACCATGGCTAGGAAAAGCTAGTACTCTATGTTGTTGGTTGGTGATCTTAGCAATCGAGCAAATTTAATTAGTTAGTTATTAAGTGAGTCTGTGTCACAGAGACGAATATGGAAGTTGTTGTCATCCATTATATTCTCTGGTTGTAAACGCTTCGCTGCAACATTGAAGGTGAGCGAGTGTGACTGTTAGGTACATATAAGATTCACTTTGCACTAACACATCACAATGTATAGGAAACTTTATAATCTGAAATTGAATTTTATAGCAGACAATAATTCACTGTTATAATACTTTTGATTCATACTAGGTAAACATAAGATTCACTTTGCACTAACACATCACAATTTTTTATGTATAAAAAACTTTATAATCTAAAACTAACTTTTATAGCATAAATTAATTCACTCTCATAACACTGCTGATCCATTTGACGTACACACAATATATACTTTGAACTAACATATCACTATGTATAGGAAACTTTTATAATCTGAAACTGAATTTTTAGCAGAAAATAATTTTCTTTTATAACACTACTAGTTCATTTTAAGTAAACATAAGATTCACTTTTGTAACACTACTGATTCATTTTATATATTATACGCACTAAAAAACATAAAATTTAAAATGTACCAAAATATTTCATGATACATCTTGTTTTGAAATTACACGTATTATGATGAACAGTTGTATATTTTTTAAAAAATTTATGCACTTATATTTTGAAAGCTATAACACTTTAAACATGGGTGACTAATATGAATTTTCTCCTCCTCACACGCATACGAATTCTTCTGCTGCATTGTTTTTATTATTCTTATAATACTATTGTAAGATTGATACATCTGACAATGGTGTCACCTTCTCCGTCGGATCTAGCTCGGTGTTGATTATTTAGCAAACAGTCTCTAATTATAATTTTTTTTAATAAAAAACATCATTAAAGCCACCAGAGTAAATTAAGCTCGGTCCATCTTGACTTTAATTACATAGAGAAATTAATACAGGGTAGTTTAATGTTTAATTAGGTAGCTATGGTACGGATGAGTAGAGATATCGATGGAAGGTTGGTTAATGGAGCCACGGGTTCCTAGTGGGCTTCTTGAGACGTCTCAAAGACTTCCATACAGCACTGTTACATTTGAAGCCAGACCCAAAAGCCAATTGCCAGATACGGTCTCCTCCCCTAATCCTTTCATTAGCTTCAAGATAGGCGAGTTCATACCAAATACTGCTACTGGAAGTATTCCCAAAGCGGTGAAGTGTCATACGAGAGGCCTCCATGTTGCGTGGTGTAAGGTCAAGATTCCTCTCAAGCTCATCCAGTACGGTTTTACTTGCAGCATGAAGACAAAAGTGTTCAAAAGCCAGTTTAAAGTTTGGGATGTAGGGTTTGGTTTCATTAGTATGAGTAGTAGTACTATGATCATCTGGTGTTCCAAGCAAGCGTCTCTTTATCAATGTGATAAAGAATAAGAGCTGCTCAGACACGGGCAGCACCAGAGGGCCCATAGTGGTTATATTGGTTTTAAGTGCTTCAGCACCAATCTCCATAAGATGTCTGCTTACTTTCAGACCTTTAAAACGTTGGTTATCTTCCTCTTGGTAAACGCTGTTGAAGCTACGATCATTTGCACCCTTGTGTGTGCGGACAATATGCTGGAGACTATACTTAGCTCGTGTATAGTCTCGACGCCTATTGGAGAGAAGAGCAGCAGAGCAACCCATACGGAAATAGCAGTTGGGTATAAGCATAGATTTATCTTTACCTTGATACCAGTTATATCCAATCATTTCAGTGCTGACCACAATAGCAAAGTTGTTTGGATTTGCTTGTAGCATATCCCTGGCTAAATCCAATGCTATGATGCCTGCACTACACCCCATCCCTCCAAGGTTGAAGCTGAGAACATTACCTCTCATCTTGTAGTGATTTATGATCATTGCTGAGAGAGATGGAGTTGGGTTGAAGATGCTACAGTTGACTACAAGAATCCCCACATCCTTAGGACGGGTTCTTGTCTTCTCAAAGAGTTCATCTAGAGCTCCGAAAATCACTGTTGATGCCTCCTCCTACCCTCTTTCATGGTTGCTATGTTTTCCTTAGAGGTTATGGACTTTGGCAATATGTCTCATCGCCAATCCCAGATGCTTCTACAATCCTCTTCTGAAACTTTAAGCTATCCTCATCGAATTTGCCTGATTGTCGAGCCATCTCAATGAATTCCTCCTTACTAACCTGCAGGATGGATTAATTAATTAGGTCATTATAAGCATATATATACATATCCCTTAATAATTAATAAGACCATAAGTATTATTAAAATTAAATTGCATACTGGCCTTGAGGTCGTCCGAGGGCTTGAAACACGCAAAATCAACAAGGTAAATGGGACGAGGCTTGGACATGAAGTAAACAGAGAGTGTGAAGAGAAAAACCCCAAACGAAGCAAGCACCGTAGCAACATCATATTCCAGCAGAATTCTCCACAGTTCATCAGAACTGCTACTAATCACAACACTAAGACCGCCGCCGAGTTCAGCACTGAATACTACCACAAGCAACGGGATAATAGCCAGGTAATAAATCCCATGGCTAATAAGATAATGATAACCCAGCTTCACATACTTGAGATTCACCGATTGCATCAAGTCTGGTAGCCTTCTCCTTACCCTTACTGAAAAAGTGGGAGATCCATCAGCTTCGTCGCTCCCTGTCCCCTGTTTTAGAGCAATCTCTGTTGAGAGGAGATGATGCTCCTGATCAACACTCCTCGCCATAATTCTTTCACTACTTCTTGCCTACCGCTCAGCTTTACTTTTTTTTTTTCAATTGAGTGGTTTGTGTATCCACTCTAACTTCTATATCTACTTGTGAAATTACCCACGCGTTTTCTTTCTTTGAGGTAAGCTAGCTGTTATTACGTCTCCTAGATGTAGATATTGTCGACCCATGCCATGCATGTAGTTGGCTTCATAATCAATACAGCTTTTGCTTTGATGGTTTGGTCGTGGAATACGAGGGTTGGGGCAACAATAAATGAACCAACGAATCAATAATAGTACTAATACAGCTAGTGCAATGATGATCTGTATGGGAATTGGGGAGGTGTTAGTTGAGAATCAGTTAATGCTCTCACCTAACTTATAGGCATTTCTAGTTGGAAGCTCCCAGTAGCTTTCAATATTTTCTACGGATGCATTTAATCAGCGCAGGCGGACACATGGGTAGGTGGATGGTGTGAGCGGCTCCCCAAAAAACTGTTATATTAAAATTATATTGCCTCGTGGGCTATGGGGGAATTACAATGTCCACCATAAACTTTAGAAAATTATAATATCTAACCATGAGATATTAAGAAAATTACAATGCCCATCTATGAGTTTTAGAAAATTACAATGCACATCCATGTACTTATATAAAAGAGGTGAAATCGAATATGTAAAATTAATATTACCTTAAGAAACAACTTGGACAATGGTAAAAAAAATTAAAAACCCTAAATTAATCTTATATGACAAATTAGAAGTCAAATAAATGAAACATGCCTAAAAATAACAAAATAAAAATCAAATAAAATGAGGTGAACATATATGTAATTCCACGTAATTTTTGTACGTTTTCTCTTCATTTCATCACTACAACGTTGCACGTTGTAAATTAGGTTTTTTATTGCTTTACATAGTTGAATTGATTAATGAATGTAAAATTTACTTAGATCTTTGATTTTTCACCTCATTTTGATAAGTACGTGGGTGGGCACTGTAATTTTCTAAAACTCATGGGTGGGCATTGTAATTTCTTAATATCTCATGGGTGGGCATTGTAATTTTCTAAAGCTCATGGGTGGGTATTGTAATTCCCTAATACCTTATGTGTGGGCAATGTAATTTTTCCTTTTGTTTTTCACCAAACAAACGAGCTTAAAATTTAGATTTTAAATCTGAATTATACCAGTTCACGAGACATAAAAGGAAAATCAGCAAATCAACAAGGGCGTTTGTTTTGGGTATCAGGAAAGGGAATCGGAATGATTCTCTTTCCTGTTGTTTGTTTTGCTAGTTTTTCATGAAAAAATCCTCTATCTTGATTCACCACACTTCTACTATGGAATGAGATTCCTTTTCCCCGGTACACTTTGACCGGCGGCATATTGGTCGATGACTAATGACCATTGACCGGTGAATGCAGACCGGTAATTAATGACCGTTGACCGGCAGCCGGCAGTCGTAGAACATTGACCGGCGGCCGTTGACCGATTATTTGTTTCATTTCCCCAAGCTCAAACAAACAACCAAGAAAATTAAAGAAAATTATTTTCTATTTCTCTGCATTCCCTTTCCTGATTCCATTATGTTTCCCCTGCCTGAAACAACGTCCCCTAAGTCTCTTCTCGGTAGTAACATAAAAATGTGTGAGCTAAAATATGAGCAGGAGTTCCCCTTCGTTTGATAAAGGACAACGAATAGTCCCAACTCTCTTCTATCACAAAGAAACACATCCACCACTGGCTCAACTAGGAATCCTTAGGAAAGGAAGTGGATCACAGGCAAGCATTCAAACTCCACGATCAATATTCCATAACCCACCCGCTGCCCCAAATTCGCACCATGTGACACTGTCCGAGCCTTCGCAATGGTTGAGGAGTTAGAAGTAGCATCACGTCATATACCGGCCCTTATAAGAGCACCCTCTGCATCGTGAACCACCACTCCAAGCCATGAAGACCCATCCTTTGCCCTGCTCTCATCAGTGTTGACTTGATCCACCCCCGTGATCCATCCTCGGTCAGCCTCCAACTCTTCGAGAGCTCTTGAAATGACGAACATACTTCAAAGACCCCCCCCCCCCCCCCACCCACAAAAAAAAAATTAGAGAAGCACCCCTTCTGATGCAGCAGATCATTTCTAGCCCACCAAATAGCCTTGCAACGAACCACAAAGGCAACCAACATGACACTATTCATCTAACCACAAAACCATCCAGCCAATAGTCTACACCAATTGGAACCCTCACCCCTAAGCTGCAATTGAAATACCCCCTACATTTTAAAATACATATATTATAAAATTTATGAATATATTATATGGATTGCAAATATAATATATATACTTTAAGAGTACATTAAATAATTTACAAGCATATTATACAATATTTAATATAGAGAATTTGTAATAAATAACCTGTTTCAAAAATAACTCGGTTGCGATTTATAATGTGGTATTAATGTCCTCGCGTTCTGTAGTTAATTTGGTATATTTGGTTATTAAACGGAGTTATAATAATAGTGATGATATAATTCAAATACTACTATTGATTTTATTACATCAAAAGAACCAGTTTTAATTAATCGTTAAGTTTTATCCTTTGGTGTTTCCCGATTTTATTTAATGAATTAGTCTTTCCTACCTTATTTAATAAACCACTTCTAACCTTCGTGTTTCCTAACTTTTGATTTTTAGTAATTTATCTCACAAGTTTAATTTACTTTAATTGATTAACCGGTTTCTATCCCCTTACCTCTTTAGTTTCTCTCCACCTTTTTTAAATCTCTGTCTTGTTATTCCATTTGATCTATCCATCACTTTTTCTCTATCTCTCTCGAGAATCTCTCTCGTCGCTCTCAATCATACAAACAAAAAAGAGAACTTATGTCTTGTGCATCTACCTCACGCTCGGCTAGACATGGAAAGAAAGACTTTTAGGGTCCAAATTTGTGAACAAGGAGTAGTAGTTGATTTCGTGTTTGGGTATGGTGTGAGTCATTGCTAAATGTCAGGTAAGTTACTATGTTCACTAATTTTTCATTAAAAAATTTATATAAATAAATTTTACATGGATGTAAAATTTTTGGGTGATCATTGTTTGAGATTGAATTATTGTGCCATGATGATGATTGAATTTATGCATGTGAATGAATTATTTTATCAAGGACATTTGTGATTATTTGGTTATTTAAAAAAAAGGTTAACAAATTTTTTTTATGAAATTGTTTATGAGATGATTATATGAAAAATTAATCATGGTTATTTATTGCACAATTAATTTTATGCTTTTTGTGTGGGTTCTGACAAATTTAAAGGTGAATAATAATAATCAATAACGATTACATAATTTTAAAAAGGAGAAAACCATGGCGCTTGTGGGTCATATTAGGACATGAATGAGATGATAAATTCAGGCCGCATTAGGGCGTATTACTTTGTGATACCGTGGGTCGCATTAAGACATAGTTAGCCCTATTTCTACTCCTTAGTGGTAAGGTTGGATTCCCAACTACACGTTGGAGTCTAGGTTTCAGCTGCGTGTTGTACCCAAAGAGAGAGTAAATTTGTTTTGTCCAGGCTGCGTATTGGGACAAGAAAGATAATTAAATTAATTTGGCTAATATATTGGCGAGGATGCATTCTCGGGTGCTTGTTGGGGTCCGGGTTACAGCTGCATGTTGTACCCAAAAAGTGAGAAACTTTGTTTTGTCCTGGCTGCGTGTTGGGACAAGGAAAATAATTTAATTAAACTGACTATTATATTCTTGAATTTATTAAGGAACCAAACATGGAATATTCGGGAGTGCATTGAAATCTATCATTAATAGTCTCATTAGAAAGAGTTACCCCAACCGTTTTGAGTTCCATAAGTACTTGATTGAACCTTTCCACCATTACTGCTAGACTCACGCCCTCTGACATCTTGAAGTTACTAAACTCCGTCAAAATTGTTTCTCTTTGGCTTTACAGATTGAATACGTCCATTGGAAAGCAAGCTTCAGAAAGTCCCTACTTCCTTAGCCATTCTTATACCCAAGACCTTACCTTGAACCTCTTTGGACAAGGAGGAGACAAGAATGCGAGCAGCTTGTTTGTTTTTGCTTACAAGCTTCTCATCGCTTCTGTCCATTGATCCTCAGGTTTTTCTGTCTCACACCTTCAACAGTGATAGTAGGTTTGTAATCACCTTGCATTACCACCTTCTGTTAAGACAAGATCCTTTAGTTGTGATGATAGCAAACCTTGTATCGTC
>CM041780.1:268311807-268347266 GCA_023374045.1 Limonium bicolor
TCATGAAGGGGATATCAAACCTAGTCCTGAGCACTAGGAGCAAGTGTAAACAGTCTACCCAAGAACGGGAGACGTTACAACCCAAAAGGGGACGACTCAGCTACAATACCTTAAGACGGTATAGAGGACGACACACGTTATAAACATTAGCCGGATGTAACGGCACAGCCACCAACACCCAGGAGCGATCCTTGAAGGGTGTCTGCGTTAATAACAGTCGAACGACCGTAACGACATGAGCACGGGAGCTAAAACGAACACTCGGTTAGGACACCGAAGGGATTTCACTTAACAGGAAATGCCCTAAAATACTGAGAGGCACCTATTAACACCTGATTGCCAAAAGGGTCTCCTATGAACGGAAGCGTGATGCCACGACTTACCATGGAGCCCAATAATATCTCCAACCTATGACGGTATACAAGGAGCGGAAACATGTATAAACAGCTTGCAAAAAGCATAGCCTGCAGCAATACGACTCAGAAGTTGTAAACCAAATACGTTACATAAACTTAAACGGTTGCAAAACCGGCACCAATTGTTAACAAGACCTACAAGAGATATTGCCTCATACGACAAGAAATCAACAACTGGACCATAAATCCAACCCAACACCCTGAGTGGCTTGTAGTAATGGCCACCTCAGTGTCACTGTCACTAGAGCACCAGTCTAGTATACAGCTGACGGAGTTAAATACCCCTCATGCCTTCTGTAGCAATTGTACACAGAGGCATAAGAATCATGATAATGCCAACAATGGCCTAGTCCACACTTGGACACTAAGAGAACCCAAGGGAAAGTACCCCTCGTTAACCGAAGACCACCAAGGTGGTGAAGATGTGAATCCCTAGAAAGGTTTCCATCTATTATAACAATAAAACCACGCAATAGATATTGCCAAGGGGCGATGGAATAAGGAAATGAGATTTCCAAACCATTACGACTTAAAGGAGTAAGTATACTCCTCATGCACCCAAGCATGTGGTGAACCATTACATAAATACCTACACGGTAAACCTTGTCATGAGACCTATGAGTGGCAACAACCTCTCAACCAGAACTTCATTTACCAATGATAGAACGGGACAGAAAAACCCCTGAAGTTTCATGGGATGTCCCGGCAATGTACATACAAGTAGAACTACACAGCTAGAGCCTATAACCAATGCTCAGCACTGGAAGACAATAATTGTCAAAACAATCAACGGGAATGCACATTGCACACCATGAATGACCAGCGCTCAAGAGAGTTTGTAACCCGATAAATTACTTCATCCGTTAGCAACCAAGATACTTGGTAAATTATATCGTAAATGATGATAAAATGTGAGGTAAGCTAACCTTCACATAAAACGTAAGTTGAATAAACATCTCCACATTGGGAAATAATCACATTGCGGTATGCTTCGACAACCGTCATACACGAACAGGGGAAAATGACAATGGCAATGAGTAAAGAGAAACTATCACAGTAACAGAAACAGTAAAAACGATGTTGTATAATGAGTAAGAATACGGTGCGCAACAAGCGACCGATATGAGGAAGTAGCAGATAATGACACCTAGTATAAGTACGAAATAACAGGCATAAATATTCCTTCCCATCACATAAGTGACTTACTGCCAAGCGTTTACGCCTCTGCACTCTGTAGGACTGAGTGTTTTGGTATTGCACTTGGGCAGCTAATGATCTAATGGGATGGCTAGGGATATGGAGAATGTAAACCGTAGTAAACCTTTCTTTCCACCAACAACATGGCACTAGCCGGTTAAGCAAGCTTAGCAACAAACCGTGCGGCCTAAGGCCAAAGAAGCACGAAGAGTGTACAATACACTAACAATCACAAAGTGTGAATTCCAATGGAATGAGGAGTGAAAAGAGACTTAAGAAAGTCACTAGGACCGACGCGTAGAAATGCAAGGTCATACAAGTAAAGAACACTTGTACTGAACCAGGGAAACTGGTAGAATTCAGAAGCTAGTGACACCGGAGGAAGCACTACAACTAAGTAGTGACTTAACCTCGCCCGACAATAAGTCGGAGGAGCTTAGCGAATAATCGTAGAAGCACGAATAGCATGTGCAGAAGATTACCAGAGAGCTGGTTATAAACCTTAAACTCATCGAGTCCAAACACGGTAAAAGAATACCGCATTTGTTTAATAAACCTTATGCCCATAATAGACGGATAAAAGGCGATGCATAGTACATTAAGGATAGCACGAAGGGTAAATAACCCGAGTTATCAGGGTCGCGCAACAGAAGCTAGTGGGCCCCAGCTAGTAAGTATAGCAAAATGGCTATTAATGCCTTGAAGCCTAATAGGCTAGAACCGAATTAAGGATGAGTTAAATAAACTCATATAGAAATCCTTGGTGCAAAGACTAAACCATTGGCATGGTTAAGACCCTTTGACTAGAGCATATTGTATAGTGTACCGTAGTGAAGCCAAACGCTTCAGATTGCCCAAATTGATTAAACCAATGTTTAATAATAATAACATATGGTAGATTACGTGGGCGTAATCCCTTTTAAGGGGGGTAGAGCGAAAACCGCTTAATGCAAGTTTTATAAATAAAACACATAAAACTATAATGTGCATAGCACAAATGAGAAATTATTCGATGAGTGGTACCTACGTTATATAAACATACGTATTCATTCATATTGAATTGTGGTAACTAAGCATTAGACATGCAAATACCATAGGGTGAATGTACCCATCTTGTAACACCAGTGTAAGAGTATTGGTAAAGAAGAGTAATGAGTAGTGGACGGAGCTCCACAAGTATTGTAACCTTTGAAGAAGTAGTACGAAATGAATGAGGATAGTAGACGAATAAAGTTTATGAGTAGTGGAATCGTAAGTAAAATATTTGAAACAATTGAAGACAACTAAATCTTAGAAATGAAGTATTCCTTAGTTAGAATATAGGATATGATGGTGAGTAATGGACGGAAGTAGTGAAGGTTGATGAAATGAGCATTAGGATTGAACCATGGAGTAAAGCATTTGGGAAATAGAGTGAGGATGATTGATGGACTGATTCCATCCGTTGGAGATGTATGAATGACTAGGAAGAGCAAAAAGATAAAACATGAAAATGATTGAATTATTTGCTTGTTTGAACCTGATGTGGGAAGTCGAACTTGATCCTGATCAGATCAGGGGAAACCGAACACAAATTGGGGTGGAAAGATAGTTCAACACTGATGCTGATCACATCAGGGTCGAATGATTCTTGAAGCTCCCCTTAAGTGGTCACATGAATCACACTTAGGATAGGAGTAATGAATATAAGTTGGAACTTGGAGTTGTATGCTTTAGAAAGATTTCTAGTTAGTAGTTGAAAAAGAATTTTCTTATACTGGAGAGTAAGTAATTGTGGGAAGTTACACCGGAAAGGATGGTAGTGTAGCATATTATATTATTCCAAGGGCAACAGGACATAGATGAGTCCTGTGTCGAAAAGATCTGAGTGCCTACGGGATTGTGATGTGTATTGCATTGCTTTGGGAATAGCTTTGCACTGTATGTATGTATGAACCGTGTAATGAGGAACCGGATGATTGGTAGGAATGCGGATTGGAGTAATTATTGTACATGGGTATGGTATGGTATGTAGGAACCTTGAAGAATAGATTGAGAATCATAGGAAGGAAGGATGTATGACTTTGGCACTAGACAAGTATAAAGGAGTAAATATAGTAATCCCATAACCTCGAACAACTTTGAGGACAAAGTTCTTAAGGGGGGTAGATTGAAATACCCCGAACTTAAATATAGGGATTAAAATAAATCTAATACGTATTTAAGGGCCTAATGGTACCTAATTAATATTGTAAGGAAAAATAAATCCAAAAGAAATAAAGTAACGCTTAAAAGGCGAAAAACGCTAAATAAGCGTTAAATAACCATAGGAGGTATGAGACCTCGGTTAGCGTATTATATGGATTCTAAGGTTTAATAAGACCTAAATAATATATGGGAACAACTCCCGAAGAAAACGGATCCAAATAAAGTAATAAAACGCTAATAGAACTTTAGAGCACGTTTTTCGAGAGAACCCGAAAACGTGACTTTAAGTGGTCAAACGGACCCGTAAAAATTATAAATCATTAAATAATAATTATTAAGCACTTATGGAAGCTTAATAACTAATAAAAATAATTAAACGAGGAAATTCCGGAAAACGGGCCCGGTTAGTGAACAGTACCTAAACCGGGTAAAATAACGAGCGTTTTCTGTAAAAGACGAAAAACGCTCCAGCTAGTATACTTTAAGGGGACCGGTTTTTAATAAGTTAAAGGCCCTCACACACACTCACATGCTAGCTAGTTAATTAAGAGACAAAAGCAAAAAGTAAAAAGGGTAAAAAGTACCCACTTACTCTCTCACCTCACATTTCACTCATCTCTCTCCTATCCTCCTCCCTCCCTCACGATCTCTCTCTCCTTCTCCAAAGGGGGCTGGCGATTTTGAAGCTCCAAGAGAAGCTTCAATGGCTTCTCAACTTTCCATCCATACTCCATCCTCATGTAAGCTCCAAATCGAAAATAAATTACATATTTGAACTCCCCTCATTCTCCTCTACACTTCTCTCTTTTCAAAATCCAAAAATGAGGAAGTTCATTTTCGTGGGTATACCCCATTCAAAGAGAAAAGCACACCATTATGGAGCTTGGAGTCTCCTCTTTCCAACAAGGTATAAATCTCCACAAAAGATTCAAGTTTTCTCCATTTTTCTTGGTAGCCGATTTTGGCTTGTTGTAATGCCTTGTTTTTCCTCTCTCTTTTGAGCAAAATATCAACCCTCCAATGGTGGTGAGAACACCTTCTTGAATCAAGGGCTAAAACCCCTCCTAAAAGCTTCAAGAGGTAAACCCTAGAAATTTGTTTAAAACATCTCAATGAACTAGCATTAAACTAAGGGTTAGAATATTAATTATAGTTGTTTTTGTGTTCATTGAGTGATGGGAATGGAGTTTGGCAACTCCATTCCCCACATGGCCGATTTGGGCAATGAAGAAAGAGGAGGAGAATTGAGAAAGAATTGAAGGAGATACAAGCTCAAGGTAAGAGCTCTTTACTAATGTTAATTTTGATGCATTAGAGTAATGGAATGAGTAAACGAATGAAAGAAACCAAACTAATGTATTAGTATTGAAGTTTATGAAGTTTTGGGTATTTGAGAGTAAGTTTGAGTATTTGTGAAATTAGTAAGTGAATTGTAGGCCTTGGAGCCAAATGATTGGGTATGAGTATTAGTATTGATATTTGAAGAAGTATTGGTGAACGTATATTGTATTGATTGCTGGTAGAACCCTTGTAAGGGTGTGGCTAGAATAGGTATGAACTTGGTGAGAAAATGTGTGTAAGGATAAGTAAGAAATGTAGAGGAACTATGGCAAAATCTTGATAGGATATGTATATGTATTGATGACTTGGTGAATGGGAAAACCCAGATATGTATTTGGATTAGTGGAGATGTTTAGTAGCTATGGAATGATAGTTGTGACATGAGGGATGAGAAGTGCAAAATCTGTAACAAAGTATATAGAAATACATTGGTGAAGTGGTAAGAATTGGTGACAAGAGTGTTGGGCTTGGGTATAGATGGTGCAATTGTTTAGAAATGAATTGGTATGGTAAGATGAGGCCTTTGGGATGCTAATAATGGTATAGGTAGTAGGAGTATTGAGTGTTAGAAGTAGGAACAAAAATCTGTAGCATTGGAGGATGAAAAACAGTTGTAAGTGTGGAAAGGAAGTGAGGAAATTGTGTAAGTTAATTGAGGAATTTAGCAAAGGTGTTGGTGGATGAATTGAGGTATTTTAGGAAGCCTAAATGGCATTAAAACATGTGGGATTACATGTAGAAAGATTGGGGAAGGAATGGGTAAGAAAGGAAAAGAAAAACAAAGTCTGTAGCAGAGTTCTGCTACCGACCGACCCAGGTCTGGGTCGGACCGTGGGTCGGTCGGAGCTTAAGAAACGAGTATAAACCTTTCGGGAATGGACCGACCCAGGAGCCGTGGGTCGGACGTGGGTCGGTCGGACTCGAATTTTCTGTTGTCGAAGTTTCGCACTTCGACCGACCCAGAGGTGGGTCGGTCGGTGGGTCGGTCGGAGCTTGGACAACAGACCCGAAACTTTCGGCAATGGACCGACCCAGAGGTGTATGGGTCGGTCGGAATAGTTCTGGGTCGGTCGAGAGAAATTTCAGAGAACGAAACTTACTGGAATGGACCGACCCAGGGTTGGGTCGGTCGGTGGGTCGGTCGACCCATGACTTACAAAAAAAAAACTAAACTTAAACTAAATGAATGTAACTAGTATATATATATGTATATATATATGTATACCCACCTATGCATATGTACATGTATATGTAAGCAAGTAAACCAATGTAAGTAATCAAAAGTAAGTAAATAAAATGTAGGTATAGGAATGTGAAGACTTAGTAAGTATGAGTTAGGGAGCGTAAGGATAATCGAATTAAAGTAATGATAGATAGATTAATTATTCGATTGTATGTATATCATAGGACTTGATTTGTGAACACCGGAGGAACGTTGGGATACAAGTACAACGGTGAAAGGTATGATTTCTTCATGCCCTGTATCCTAATCTGGTTACCCCGATTTGTATGCTTATTTGACCACCTAATAAGATAAATGCACGAATCGGATTATATTGCACTTACTTGTGCTTGTTTACATTGTTCTTGATATTTGTCTTGAACAATAGTTTGTATAATTCATGAAACATGTGAATGATGATGATGTGTATTGTATTTTGTAGTGTACTTGTATATTGTAATGCATCTCGTATGTATGTGTATATGGGTATTGTACTATTGTGGCTTGAATGTTGACTTGTGCTAATTCCTAACTAGCTAACTCCTAACTTAAGTGAGTAAATTGGAATGAGTACAAGTCCGATATAGCTTCGGCCACGCGTGAGGATGCGGAGTCACAAGAGGTTGGCTGCAATTCCTGACTCTTAAACTGGTCCGCGGCCCAAATCCCTTAAATGGGTAGCATCCCGGATTAGTGAGTCAAGTAAATCCCGGAGGTGGGACGGTGTAGTCCCCAGGGCCGGAGGTCCCGACGACTTAACTTGAGTAAGAGTAAGAGTAAGTAAGTATGGATCCGTAAGTAAGTATGAGTATGAGTATGTATGCGCATGTATGAAGTAATGAGTAAAAGAGTAATCTCCACCCGATTAACCCGGGTGGACCAATGAAGCTAACAAGTATTGTATATTGTGTATATAATGCGTATGTGTATTCGGGAAAAGGTAAGTATGTATTGGATGATTGTATTGTGTACCTTGAATGCAATGAAATGTATGTGCGTATGTATGCCTTGTGAAAGTAATGTAGTATTGAGTATGAAAGCATGTATGCATGTTGTGTGAATAAATGAACCGCATGTATTCGACCAAGTGGTCGGCGTACCCTCACTAGTACGCGGGGTATGCGGTTATCATGCTCGGCGAAAGCTGACCCCTTCGGGGGACATTTTTTTAGTGCGCAGGTAACCGAAGCGGATGTGGCCAAGGAGAGAGTCCGGCGGCACACCCTTGTATTTAGAAAGTAAGTAGTTGTGAGGAACGGGTAGTGTGTAGACTCGTAAGGTGTATGTATGAGATTGAAGGAGGTATTGTAATTGTAATTGGAACTTAGTAAACTCGGTATGTAGACTGTATGGTATTGAACTTGGAGTATTGTAATGAATGGGATGTTGTAGTATTTGATTCGGTAATTGGAGTAGGTATGATAAGTGCGTAGTACTCGGATATTCCGGTCCATCAGACCGATGCTGAATGTAGAAGTAGCAGCCTTGTTAGTCACGTGGGTGACTAACGGCATTGTATCACCCATTGTAAGTAAAGTATGTCCGCTGCGTGTATCTGATTTGTAAGGAGATCGGACGGTAAGCATTGTATTAATAGTAGGGGTGTTACAATATATAAGTCAATAAATCTTGGGAAAATTTATAAACACTCCAACTATGTTATAAAGATTTTAGGAAGTGTTGGAACATTGTTTAAAACATAAAAGTCAATATAAATTCTAGAAACCTTAAAGCTTATTAAGCCTTGCTAGAGTTGACTTTTTGATAATGGTCAAACCAGGCCATGAAACCTATACCAATAAATAGGTTATGGAAAACCATGAAGATCGATAAAAAGAACGTCAAAAACGGATCATCCTAGCCAAAGTTATGATAGATTGAAGTTTAGAGCCAAAATTTTAATGACTGCCACGTGTCAAGCTCACACGCGCCAGGACTTAGGCGATTTCTGTCTCCCTGAATTTCGATAACAGATTTCTGTGTTTAGCCCTAACTTTGGACGGCTATATCTCACTCATCTCTCAATATTTTTCCATGTCGTCTTCTTCATTCTCTTCTTCAAAACGTCCTCTTTCCAACCATTACTCACACATACCCTAACTCGTTATACATCAGCCGCAAATCTGACCTAAATTTGACCCCTTGTGAAACTCGTACCTAGAATCCCAGTTTCTCACCAAATTCAGGTAACTTTCGTTGATCATAACTCCTTCGTTTCTCAACCAAAATTTGATTTCTTTAGCTTGTTTTAAAGATATCTAATCCCTATACAATTTTCATGTTTATGCCCAAGTCTAATTCGTAACCGATTGGAAGATATAGATGTCTAAAGTTTCGGTTTCGCTAGCACATAAAATCATACCGAAACTGTAAGGTATAAACTCGTGATTTGCGACTTTAATTTCTTTCTGTGTGATGCGAGTTAGGATTAGTTCTTGTTATCAATATGTAGAGGTAAGTTTCTTCTTTAGATTAAGCCCTTATACATAGCCTAACACGATCTGTACTGCAAGTTATAGGTCCTCAAAGTGGACCTCGTGAACTGCTCGAAAGTTCGAGTTTTTCCAGATTTCCCGAAATCGAATCCCTCCGTTTTTGCAACTCTGATGAGTTTCCGATCAAATTGTCCCGTTATTGTCATTCGTAATCATGTTACCGGCCTAACCCATGTCTCAATTTAATCAATTACGTGTTAGATTAGGAGAATTTGTCAGATTTGTTTTCGAATTGAATTCTGTAACTATTAAGAACCCTAACTTCGAACTGAGATCGAAACCCGTCGAATCTTGCATATTAGCTGGAGAAATTAGCATCATTAGAACCGAAATTTGATTTCGAAACCATAGAAACAAGAATCACTCGATTTCGTTCTGTAGATTGTGAGAAAATCGAGATTTAGTACTCGGGTTGGGTTTAGTTTTCGCTGATGAACTCAGCGTTCAGGGGCCGTCCGATCTCGCTTTAAAAGATTGGACGGCCGAGATTAGATCGTGATATTAAAGAATTGTTATAAGTTTATAAAATTCCAGTAAATAACCCTAACTTGTTGAGTTAATTTAAATGCCTTCCCAAATGTATTTTGACTTGAAATTTTAGCCATAGATTCCTTATTTAATCTAGTTTATTTTGATGTAAATTAATATGGTTTTGGAGTTTTGAAACGTAAGTTATGATTTTTGCAAATTACGGGTTTCCTGGAATTATTTGGCTAAATTAAAAAGATATTTTTATGAAATAAAAAATTTATAATATGTCTAAAATGTTATAGTTACTGTATATTAAATTTGGGAATTTTTGGGCAAGGGTAAAAGATTTTAAAAATTGTGTTTATGAGTTTTTCATAAGAATAACTTATAATATAAGGTTTTTAATGTAACCAAAAATTAAAGTATGGTTTGTTAATTAACTTTTAAGCTGGGAAAAATATGGAACACTAAATTAACATTTTATAATAGTAAGTTTATAAATGTTTTGGTATTAGCTTTTAAGAGAAGTGAAATTATTTACATATATGTATATATACTTATTTAAGTAGAAACTTCTGTTAAATCAAGGAATCTAATTATTTTACGTTTTACTTATTATATTATATGGAAGTTAATGTTTTTAATTAAAACTAAGGAAAATATGAATATATATATATATATATAAGGGGGTAAAGTAGTAACTTAGGGTAAAACAGGGAGCTAATAAATTAACACATATAATAACTAAATATTATAAGAGCTAGAATCCTAAGATATAGTAAAAGAAATACTTTATGAAACATACTTGGAATACAGTTAAAGGTTGTAGTAATAAGATAGTTTAAACATAATGGGTTACATGGGGGATGTCTTAATTAAATTCTAATACATGTATACGTATATATGTATTTAATAAATAAAGGGAAACATTTTATTTATTAAACCATATATCGGTTGTAGTTATGCCTAAAAGTTATTAAACATAAGTAAATACAATAAAACTACATAAATAATGTTTTGAACAAGTCCTAGTATATATAAATATATACACATTAAACATAAATTAAATTAGATACCTTATAGGGAATATAATACGAAGGAATTAATAAGTTAAACTAAACCTCTACATAACACTAATTGAAGAATATTATATGAGGGGGTATTAAATTATAGTTATGTATTAGGCTTAAGGAGTTACCTTTGAATTTCCAAGGTTTATATATAACCATATTAAAATACATGTATAGTATTATTTGTCAATGACCAGGATGTAAATCTTAAATTGGGGATTAAGTAATTAATAAGTTAAAACTTAGGAACAATTGTGATTACATAAAATGTTGTACAAATAGATCTTATTCTATAATTAGTAATAAACAAATGTAATACGTTTACATCTAGATGTTCTTAATATATAAACCATAATAAAATAAGTAAAATACTTTTACATCTAAGTGTGAGGTGGATTAGTAAGTCTAGATTTAATCATTTCTTAACATTTATAGTATTGAGATATAACTTAATGTTTTAAGATAGAATCATTGAAAGGATTATGATATAATCTATATTAAACGAAGATTTGGGAAATTTATCTAAATAATTATCCTTAAGTTTCTTAGAATTAGATGAGCCATATAAAATACATTTATTACCAATATTCAGGATGTGAGTTTACAATTAAGTGAGGTATTTAGTAGTGATAATTTATAGGAAGGTTTATAAATAGGAATTTGATACTTAAAACCTTTGAACCTTTTATTAGATAAAACTAAGTTATATAAGATAATATATTGATATACTTTACGGTAATGAGAAGTAATGATAGGTTATTTGAATATAGAATATGAGAATTTTCATAATAGATTATCTTATTAAATAATTAACAATTTCACTTATGAACCAGAATTTAATTCTTTGATATATTCTACTCTATGTAGATATATTGTCCATCCTAAATACAATAAAGGAACTTAATTTATTAAGTTATTCCTTTGGAACCTTAGGTTTTGTGAACAATTTAAAACGTATTTAAGGCTTAAGTTTGATGAAGTTTAGTACAAAGGATTATGCATAGTCTATAGAGAGAATGTGTGTAAAAATAAAACATTTAGGAAATTAAATGTAAGTAAGGATACATAAAAGGTTATACTAAACACCTTATTGTATAGGAAATAATAAAACATATAATATACCTTGTGAATACTAAATGTAAGATTAATTCGTTAAATCTAAGTTAACTATAGTACAGTTTTTTTTTTTTGAACAAAAATAGTATAGTTATTCAGGATGAGAAGCAATTTAACATCTTATGACAAGTTTATTGGATGGTTGTAATTAAAAGTCATTCTGGACTAAGGTTATGATAATTGAGTTTAGTGGCTCAACTAAGTTATAATAAAATGTATCTACAACACTATAATTCCAATATACAAGATGTAGATCTTAATTAAGTTAAGGGGAAACTTAATCATGATGGTTTATTTGGTAATATTGATAAAGTACATAATCATTACATTGTGAATTAATAGTATAGTATTCTAAGATAAACCTCTTGTAGGTCATAAGACGATGTTTATTCTAAAGTAAGAGTAAAAGTATTGAGCTTAAGAATTGTTATTGAAATTCTAAGATTGATTGAATAACATATAATGCACTTATGTTATAAAGGTCTTTAATGTGAGAATTATGGTTAAGTATGGGTAAAGTGGATAAGAGTGGAACAATTAGCAAGTGTTAATAAAATACACTCCTTGGTCTTACAACCTTGAGTTATACAACATTCTAAGACAAGTCAAAGGGTATACATAACATTTAAGTGAGGGCTTAAAAGACAATTGGGACTTAGAAATAAGAGTGAGGAGTTTATTTAAGCTTAACGTAGGCTACAAGTGATTGATGATAGACTACCTTTAATATTCTTCAGAGTACTGTTAATTGCTTGTGCAAGTTGACTAGAACTGCTACAGCGTTATCCAGGTACGATTTCTCGTACTCCGATATTTTTGCTGATTGACTTGTGGAATGTTTTGGAAAACGCTAACTGACTTTAAGAGGAATTTCTAAAAAGGAAATGGTTGTGTGACTAACCCAGCTTGTGTGGCTAACTGAGCCTTGGATGTGAAACTCACTTGGGTATTGGTTCCTTCTATTTGGTTGTTCCATTCGACATTGACTGCTTAGGGTTTACGCTTCTGCACTCTGTAGGACTGAGTGTTTTGGTATTGCTCTGGGTAGTTAGTGATCTAGTGGGAATTTGGAAAAGGTCAACTTTGGTAAATTCTTCTTTTGACTCTGGATATCGTTTCATCCATGAGCTGGTTCTGGAGGTTTCGACGTGCGTGCATCATCAATGGTAACAGAGAGGGGCTGTATATCCCCTGTCCCAAAAGGGACGTAGTAGACAGAGAAGGGCTGTATATCCCCTGTCCCAAAATGGACGTTGTAGACAGAGAGGGGCTGTATATCCCCTGTCCTTAGTGGACGTAGTTAATAGAGAGGGGTTGTATATCCCCTGTCCTTAGTGGACGTGGTAAACAGTGAGGGGCTATATATCCCTTGTCCTAAAAGGACGTACTTGGCGGTGGGGGTCATCTCTCCCAATTGAATTTATTCCACTCTTGAGTATATGTTGTCTATTTGATTCAGCTTTCCGAAATGGTGGGGACATAAACTGTCTACCACGGGTTATGGGTATTCATATCATTTCTAGTCCTTTGTGACTACCTGAGTCTTTCTATTCTTAACCAGAATCGGTTCTAACATCAATAATGGATGCTTACTAACTATGTGGTGTGACTTTTAAGTGGATGACTTGGTTCTTTGTCTCTATCCTTATCTTGTTCTCTCTTCTTTATGATTGATTGTTTTGAAGTACCTCATTTCCCTGTTTTACTTTCAAGAGTTTGATTTCAAGTTACTGTTTATTTTGAAGAGTTATGTTTTAAACTTTTGCTTTGGAGAATTGTACCAGTTCCATTCCAGGGAACTAACTCACCCCTCTCGGGGTGGGCTACTTGGTTTCAACTTGCAGGTACAAATTGATTTACAGGTGGCCACGAAGAGCATGAGTGATTGGGATGGGATTAGGTTTATGGGGAGTGTATGTATTTTATTGTTGTCATGTTATGTTAAGTTTTCTCGAAGTTCAGACCGTAACTTAGTTAATTGTAATGGTTGTAGTTGGTTAGGTCTATTAGCCGTCTGAACATGAGGTTGATTACATGCTGGTTCATTTTACAGTTTATGTAAACAGCGGTAAATGACATAAATAAACAACTAGCATTCCATCAATGAAGTAACACATTCACCACAGACAATACTCAACAGACAATATACAATACACAAGATTCAGTATGCAACACACAATATCTGAACGCGTAATTGTTTCCACCGGACAATCGTAGTGTTTCTTTTAAATTGTGTTAGCCACCATTAAGTCTTACTCTCAATGCCAATGGGCTTCATGTTAGGACAACCCGTAAATAGCCTTACTGGACAGTAGTCCTCCCGTACACACAAGGTGCTCATTGCCAAGGATCAATCGATCTCGGGACTTCCATTGCCTAATAAAGGCGTCCATGAATGGCCGAAGCCGTGTTCCAAAATCGGCACCCTTGTCCAACAGTCTATCTAGGGCCGTTGGGATATAGAGGGAGTCCGTTTGATACAGACGTTATACTCCGGTGATCACCAATGCGCAACCAACTAGTTGAAACTAATTGGATTTCCATACCATATACCATAAACTAACACTCTCCAGTATGTGATTAATTCTTAATCAATTACCCTAAGTCAAGTCTTAGGTCTAGGACAATCCATTACCATTATAATTACCTAAAGAATCTAGGTCATGTTCATGTTCGAGTGTCATGCTCTAGAGATTGGGGATCCCGAGTCTCGTTCCTAAGTGTCTTACTTAGGTTAGTAAAGAATGTTAGAGGTTTCCAACTGTTTGTATTTAAACCGAACGAGAATCAAAGCCGTAATGTCCGAAGACGTCACGCACAATAATATCTGCTTGACAAAACATTGAATTAATCCACATACAACATGCAAGTCACACATATCACTCTTGTCAAGAAATCAAGCAATACCCGAACCCGAGGCTTCCCTTAGGGGTTCAGACCACACAATGAACATACCGTACACCGTCAACACCCGCGTGATAACCCCGCGTAGTCTCTATCACTCACAGTGCTCGTGTCTACCCACTCATACCTCTAGTACATGTCGTTCTAATATTAGTACGTATACATACACCTCGAACTTACTTAATCAACTTAGATCAAACCCGTACTTCCACCCCGTAGTTAAACCTCAGTTGATCTCTCGTTCAACTCGATGTTCGTTAATCTTAGGGATTTAAATTTCAACTACTCGTTATAGTTTACGAGTATGTAATTGTTGCTACGATAATAATACTTATCACGTGGAATTTTGTTCACAATTGTTTACGTATTGTCGGGTTACATGCATGCGGGAATACCGCTACGTGCGCATGCATGACAATTGAAACATTTTGTTGTACGAACTAGTTCACGTAGTTATTTTTATGTAAGTGTGCGAGCATTTACATATACACAAGTACGCATATATTATAGTTGTTGTTATGCGTTGTCATTTGCGCACCCTTTTACGAGCATGTAATATGCTATGCTTTTATGTATGCTTATAACGTCGTTGTCGTTATTTTCATGTTTATACTTGTAATTGTATAATCCCGTATGTAACTTGTTATTCATAATATATCCTCCAACCATACAATACACTTCCAACAATTCTCCAACCTAACCCATCATTTATGTAAATGCTTATAATGCATAGTTGTTCTTTAATAATTCCCCTTATAATATATTCTTCCATACTTTAGTATAATGTCACATTATATCACCCCAAACTTTATAATATATTCTGTCTAAACATTAAAATTTCCTAAACATCACATACACATATTCGGTAATAATAATCTCCTCCCCACACATTTTGATTATTTATAAAATCAACCCATATATTATAACCACTACATTTCTAGCCTTATTAATTTAAGATCTAAGGTTTTCAAACATTATCATATACATATATTATGTATATAATTTTTGAACAGTACCTACATTTATCGAAAATCCTTATACCATTTCCCCAAGTTTTTGTTTATTTACAAAACTACCCTATTGATGGGATCGGGGTGCTGACCGAGTAGGTTTGAGGTGTTAGTCTCAGACCAACTCTGCTTGAAGAATAAATGTTTGCAGAAAATAATATCGCGAAAGCTTTTGTTTTAAACTTAACAAGATAGGATTATGCTTGTATTGAAATTCAATGTCAATTACAACCTAGCTTCCTATCTTGGGATTCGGCAGAAGTATTCTGTCTCATCCAACACTCGCTCTACTCTCGGCTTTGATCAATGCGTAACAAGGAGTAAAGGGGAGTGTTCTATATGTGCTCTCTAGGTAATAAATACCTAAGCTAATTGACAATATCTCACTAAGATCTCTCAAAATACTTTCTCTCTCAAAGCGGTGTTTCTCTCTCTCAGAGTGATCTAGAATGCACACCGAAATTAATTACAATCCTTTGTTTATATACTTGCTAAATGGTTTCCTAAATCTTCGGTATTGTCTTCACGTAGCGGCTGCTTGACTTGGATGCGCAAGTATCGGAGTTATTTGTTGCTTCACGTTCTCACGTTGTGCACGCTTCCATGCATCCGAGATTTCCGCAGCCACTCGATAGTGTCACGCCTTGGTTGATCAGAGACAAGTGAACAGGTCTTGCTGCAGAGGTACTCGAGCTGGTGAGTTACGACGCCAAGTCTTTCTGCGGAGCTACTTTGACTGAGGAGGTAATCATCTGCAAAACTAAGTCTCCAACACCCATAATCCATACTTGTTATATTATTAGCCTAATTAATTTATAAGCTAAGGTACCTCAACATTATAATATACATACATATATATATTTACGGATAACCCCCCCCCCCCCCCCAGATTAACTGAATTTAATTGTTCACCCACATCTTCCTCATAATTACATTATAACCCTGTATTTATTATAAACTTCCATTTAATTACTTAAAACCTTATGTTATACACATTAATTATTTAAACCTCATTTTAAACCCAAAACCCACCGAAATTACAAGTTGGTCCTCAAAGTTCATAAGTTTCATTTTTTACCCCTTAAGTTCCGGTAATTACATCACCTACCCTTAACTTTATAATTGTTACAATTTATTGGTTAAACTATATATTATAGCCCTTAGTTAATTAAACTATTAAATTAGCCCCAAAATTTTCTAGAATCCTTAACAAACCCAAAGGTTCTAATATTAACATTTTAGTCCTTATGTTTTCGGTTTTTTGCTCAAACACCCTTAATCTTTTTATAATTGTCATTCTTGACTTAATATTTCTTTAAATACCTAAAATAATTATTCTTTGCATTTTAATGTGGTCAACCCTCATATGTGGTCAAGGTTGACCACTTAAATTATTTTTTGACCAGTTTTGTTATTATTTACGGAAATACCCCCATAATTTCCTAGTTTTACAATTAACCCCTAATTTCCATAAAATTCATATTTTATACTTGTAAATATCTTTAAAATTATTCCTTTTAGTTATTATTATCATTTATACCCTATATTTCATTTAATTATATTTTGACTCCCATATAAAACTCAATTAGTTATCTAAAATATTTTACAAGGTTTTAAAATTCATTTACGCCATGTTAAAAATTCATAAATATACCAATTTTTTTCTAATACATTCCTAAGTAGTTATATTTGCTAGAATCATACATTTTGCACCTGAATTTTATACAACCCCTTTAATTCAATCTAATAATTTATTTATAACCATTTAAAGTTCAAAATACTCATAATAGTATAGCCTAATTATATGTTTATAAACATAACATAAACCTAACTTTATAATGACATTATAATGTCTCCAAAATCTACCCCCAAGGTTTCAGTTTGTGCAACACATTTTTTTCTACATATACACAAATTTTGATTTTAATAAGTCATACATGCCTAAATTTACCAACCTAGCCCATAACCACCACTTGTTACATATTATCAACACAAAATAATACATATATATATATATATACCATTATTTGTTGCGCATTATCAGCTCCATCATACACATGTATATACCCATTACAAACTCCAAAGAACACACATGTATATACCCTATTTTTGTTCGGTTTTCACTCAACATTTAGCTAGCAACTTCCTAAGGTACTAAAAGAGAACATAATTCATCATTACCTTAATTAGATTGACATGGAAAATGTTCCAACTTCACAGCAACTTCACACCATCTACAACTCTCTTTTCCTCAGCCTAGATATACACATATATATGCCTCGGTTACAGGTTTTTTTTTCTTCTTATCTCAATAAATGTGCATACGTAGCAGATTTTTTTTACCTTCTTAAACTTGTAGTTTAACTTTAGAACTCAGCCCCATCTCTCGGCAGTTTGTAGCTGGACAGATACACAATTTTTTTTTGCACCTTTATGCCATGTAAGGAGCTAGATTAGTAATTACATATGATAAGTGTGAAATTGATATGGTTTTATAGGTGCTAAATTCTTATTTATGGAACCTTTTTATGTGCTTTTTCACACTTATCCTATGTTTTTCATGACTCTTGCTTTGGGCAAGAACTGATGCCAATTTATATGTTTAAAGCAGGAAATGATGGTAGAAATGCATAGATCTCCTCACAAGCTTTCCAACACCGCAAACGTGGAACAAATCGGAGCTCATATGAAGAATTTGGACCTTGTCAAAGTTGTGTCCGGAGCGATATATTTTTATATATATATATATATTTACAAGACTGCCGTGAAAGGATTGAGAAGAAGAATATGAAAGATTTGAAATATAAAAGAAAGTAACTCCAAAGGTTTCCAAGAGTTTGAGATGTGAAAGGTCTTCATTTACTTCGAGAAACTGAAGGGAATTTAAAAATATCATCAATGAGTTAAGTGAAGAGCCATTATATTTAACTTATAAATATGGAAGACTTTGGAGAGAAAATCATCCACTCATCCACTCATCCACAATTCACGATTCAGGATTCAACATTCAGATTTCAAGACGAGGCATTTGGAAGACTAGCGCAGCGCCGTGAACCCTCTTCAACATTAGAAAAAGATTTTCTGCTCCGATTTCTTCAGTCTGCTCAACCTGACTCCTTGCAGATCTCAAGATTAACACAGAGATGATTTCTTCACCTTCTTCTCTTGTTGTTTCTTTTGTTGCTATGCTTGGCTAAAGGAATAAACTTCGGGGAATGGTGGTTGTATATAGTTAGGTTTTGTAGTTTTATTATCAGTCGCTATGGGATTAAACTTGGGTTTGTTTCAGATTAAAAATCTTGTTTACGCTATCAATAAAATTTGCAACTTTACTTTTAGCTTTGCGAAAGTTGTCAAGATCTGATCCGTGATTGATAACTAGGTCGTTATAATCTGTTAATCTGTGGATAGCTTAATCTGATTGATGAGTTAGCCTTCAGATGCAATTTTAATTCGTGTGCTTAATCCATCTGCGTTAGTAGTGATAGGTTTAGGATTTAATCTGTCACATTCTACATGATGGAGTTCTAATTGGCTAGGATTTAGTCTTTTGGAAACTTGCTAGAATTAGCCGAACCCTAATCCCCAATCAACTGGTAATAGAATTGCGAGACTTAACTAGGAAAGACCACCTGAACCCGGAGTTCCGCTTTCGTTATATTTTTATCAGTCACTCTTTGTTTTTCTTAATTTTATTTGATCAACAATTCCCCCCGATTTACAGCCTTTTCTAGGATTAAATTTATTTTCTTAGTCCCCTGGTTCGATACCCCGGTTGCTCATATTACTTTACTTCTCCGACCAGGAATTATTTTGCAACTCGTAGGTTTATTTTATTTATTAATTTCTAGGATTAATTTTGTAATTTTTAATAGATAAAAAAAACCGTTTGCAAATTGGCGCCGTTGTCGGGGACTAGATTTTTGTCTAGTCCTTAGCCTTGGTTGTTAATTGTTTTGATTTTCTTTTATTTGGTTTATCTTGTTTTATATTTAGTTCTTTATATTTTAAAGTTATTTTTTTATCTAATTTATTTTATTTTTTCTTTTTTTAGTTATTCTCCTAATTTTATATTAATCTAGTATATATTTTAGTTTATTCGGGTTTTAGTTTATTCTGTTATTATTTCTCTCTTGTCTTAATTTCATTATAAATTAATTTCTTTTTGATTTTGTTTTCAAAATTTTATCTTGTTTTGTTTTAGTTGTCTCCTTAATTTTACTTTATTATGTTTTCTTTTACTTTATTTTATTTTATCTATTAGCTTAATTTTATTTTTAGTTATCTTGTTATTTTACATATTTTACTTCTCTATTTATTTATTTTAGTTCTAATTCTCTATTATTCTGTTTTGTTTCTTCTTCTCCTTACCTTTTGCAGGTAGTTGATGGTGCGTACCCGTTCGCGGTCAGACACTCACCTTGATTGGGACAAAGTTCTAGACCCGGAGATCGAGCGCACCTTTCATCTAGCTCAACATCAGCAGAGATTTCAAAGACAATTAGAAATGGCGGCTCCTGTAAATGGTGCTCAGGCGATGAGGCAATTTAATCGACCTGAAGCTGTGCCTAGAAGAAGTATGGTAGTCCTCCCTGTGCTCACACCTGCGCTTACAGAGGAGTGGAAGGGCCTGAAACCTTTCCACCAGTCCAAGGTTGTTCGGGAGCTACCTGGAGGCACATTCGATGGCACTAATCCCAATGACGCTCTGGATCATGTAAATCGCTTCCTTATTCACATTGATCAGTTTGGGTGTTTTGAAGGTATATTGGAATTTGTTCGGTTGAGTCTCTTTCCTAATACCCTATCTGGTGAGGCTGTTAATTGGTTTTATCGTCTTCCTTCTGGTATTATCACGACATGGGAGCAGATGACTACCAGGTTCTACGATAAATATTATCCTATTTCTAGAACTAATGACTTGGTAGCTGCTTTGCTTGCTTTTAAACAGACAGGATCTTAGACGATATGTGAGGCATGTGATAGATTTAAAGAGATGCTTCGCCAGTGTCCACACCATGGCCAGGACATGACTTGCATTGCCATGACGTTCTTCCACGGGCTCCACCACATACACAAGGCTGAGGTACGATCTGCTTTGGGTGGAGACATCCTCAATAGATCCGGCACCGACTTCATGGCAGCCATGGAGACTTATATTAATGAGGTACGCCAGTGGGGATCAGAAGGTAGCAGGTCTATGACAGTTGGGGTAAAGGGTGTGCAGAATTTGGATCCTTGGATGGCACACATGGAAGAGACCCAAGCACAGCAAACTACTCTGGTAAGCTCTCTAGTTAAAAGATTTGATGATTAATCAACAACCAGTGCAACAGGTGAAGAGGATAGCTACCAGCTTGTCAGACCCTCTTTGTTGTCAATGTGGGGGCGCTCATGCTTTTGAGATGTGCCCACAATTGGAGGAGATGAGACAAGCTGAGGAGGCTCATTTTGTGGGGCAGGGGAATTACCAACCTTGGAACAGAAATCAACATCCAAATCTCAGGTATGGTAATCCCAACAATGCTTTGAATTCTAACCTTTTGCAGGGTAACCAGCAGGGACCACCTGGGTTCTCTCGGCCTTCTTATAATCAAGCCCGCCCACAAAGCCAATTTCAGCAGGGCTAGAGCTCCTATCAGCCAGTTGCACCTCAACAACCTGTTAAATCCTCCTCTGATGCAAAGATGGACCAACTTCAGGAATTGATTGCATCCATGGCGAGTACTCAGAAGACTCACACTGAGACGTAGAACAATATCAATCAATCCTTGATGGCTGGTCAGAAAAGTTTAGAGACTTCGGTTCAGAGTATGCAGCAACAGATGAACAGATGAACCAGATACTCTTTAATCAGCAGCAACAGCGACAACCTGGCACATTTCCTTCCCAACCACATCCAAACTCGAAGGAGTCAGCTAAGACGTTGGCTGTTTGTGAAGAGGTAATATCTCCTGTGGTTGATCTTGAGGATGATACTATATCTGCTGCAGTAACTTTGAGGAGTGGAAGGCAGTTGGAAGATAAAAGCAAAGAACAAGTGGCTGAAGATCAAACCAGTGAAGAGATCAACCCTTCTTCTGTTGATGTACCATCAGGGTCTTCAGTCCCTCCTGTGGTAAATTCTGAGGAGATCCAGGCTCCAATTCTTCCTACTCCCTCTCCTTCTCGCATTACTATTGATGTCTCTACTTCCTCTCCTAAGCATGTTGAACTCCCATTTCCTAATAGGATGAAAAAGAAACATTTGGATGAACAATTTGCTAAATTTCTGAGCATTTTTAAGAACTAACACTTGATATTCCTTTGATTGATGCTTTGCAGGAGATGCCTAATTATGCTAAATTCTTGAAGGATCTTCTGACAAAGAAAAAGAAGAAAGAGGACAAAGAAACAGTCCACCTGACAGAGGAGTGCTCTGCTGCTCTTCTTCAAGCACTTCCTCCTAAGCAAAAGGATCCAGGCAATCCCATTGTCCCTTGTTTTATTGGTGATGTAGACTGTAGCAGTGGCTTGTGTGACTTGAGTGCTTGCATCAACATCATGCCCTATGCCACCTTCTTAAAGGTAAGAGGTGGAGAGTAGCAGCCCGTCCCCTTCGAGCTCCAGCTAGCCGACAGATCTGATATCAAATCAATGGGTATTGTTCATGATTTAGTAGTTGGGGTGGACCGTTTTATTTTTCCTGCTGTTTTTGTTGTGTTATATATGGATGATGATGTAGCAGTTCCTCTTATTTTGCGTTGACCTTTTCTGAGTACTGCTAAAGCTGTTATTGATGTGCATGATGGTAAGATTACTTTGCGGTATGAGGACAAAAAGATTGAGTTTGACATGAAGAAGATGATGAGGTCAACTTCTAATTCTGCTCATTCTGTGATGTCGGTATGTAACACCCCTACTAATTTGGCTCCTAATTATAATATAAACGTCGCACATAATAAATAAATCGCAGCGGTAAATATCAGACTGTCACTCTAAAGGTGTCACTGTTATCACTTGCCCATACGGGTGATAACGAGTTACATGATAATCGACTTGCGAAACGTATTCCCGTAATGATCACGAGAGATAGATAGTAGTGCTTAAACAATTTAAAACAAATCCAACAACAACCGATTATTACAGACCGTGAGCATCTAACCAAAATATACACCTCGGTTTACAAACCCGAGTCCAAAATAACAATAGTCTCAAACCGTACCAAGTCTAACCAACAATAAACACAACAGTCACGCCCCGCGTCGACCCACCAGCTAGTATCCTGCAATAAAAATGGTTTGTGGTATGGAATCAGCCCCTGCTGAGTATGTTATCACATGCCCCGTCATGCCTCCTCAAACCCCCCAATTAATTGGTCGAGAGCATGAGATTCGTTACATGCAATACTGTTTTAATATTTAATCTGTAAAACATTTAACAGTAATATCCATACAATAACACAACCATCAATACACATAATATAACCACACAGTATAACCAATGAATAACAAGGCGAAACAACGAGAATAATAAACAAGTATCAATTCCCGTCCTTGGAATAGAAACCAATATTGTTCGCCAATGTACAAGTCTCAACTGTAATAAGTGTTCAGTTATACCTAGTGACAACGCCTTGTTAAAACGACGAGTCTCTAAATTACCCATATATTATGGCTGGTCACCCACGGCAGTAGCCACTCCAGCGGTAGAGTCTCCGACCAACGAGCCATTCTAGCTCACGGAAATTTTCTTGACACTTACGGACCCGTATGCGGAATCCTGGTATCGTTTTTGTGATCACAGCGCGCACCAAGAGCCACATCCTCTTGGCTTTATTATGTTTACTTAATTATACCATCGCATCGCATTACCAATTTTTCTAACACAGCAGACTAAGGTCATAGTCCAATCCGGAGTCTGTAAACTCGGGATCCAGTGTTAGATACGAGAGCGGCGTTTAAAAAGGCCAATGCTCCGTATTAAAGTCTGGATAATATGTATATCTTGTTATCCTAGTGCTACAACGTTTTTCTGACGATCCTTATATTTACATATAAGATAGCACCATAGCCGCTAGTTCATTTTATATATATATAGGTCCATATATACGAACCGATATTGTTAACTCAAAAACAGTAAATAATAAGCAGCTATAAATATACAGTTGATGCATTTTTATTTAAACATTCAGACAAGCAATCTTACCACAGATCACACAGAAGTCTGAACTGAGGAAGCCCTCAGAGACAATCAGAGACACGTAACAACATACCGTTCACCCTGAATGTATTACGGTGGAGTATGAATCAGCTAGATCTGATGCTCCTCGTGTCGCCTCTAACAGTCTAACAATACATAACGCTACTGATTAGCATCCCGTAAAACAACATAACTTTACGGTACCCCGTACCGTCACTAATACCTCCCGGTTAATCCCCTGTTATTAACTGTCAACGTTTGTCGGGTTTTCGGCTTAACTCGGAATTGGAAAGAACGTTATACAACATGCGTAGTCTCGTTTTGTATATAAATATACTTAATGTTGAACTTGTTATCGCATGTAACTTAATATACTCTTGTATATCATATAGTTTGTTTCTATATTGCATGTATATTTTATCGTATATACATTTCACCTTAGTATTTATTTTCCTAAGGTTTGTCTTTCCAAGTTTTAATGTAGTATAATTCACATGTATAAGTACTTTGAATGATTTATAAATCCTTATTATTCCATGTATACTCCTATCATTAGAACTTCCTTATCTAATGTTTGTAATTCTTTTCCCTTTTTCTTATATCATTTTAATTATGAAAATACATGGTTATTGAACCATATTATATTTTCTACACCATAACATATATTTATTTATATACATGTATTATGGAACTATTTATTATATGGTAAGTCTTTATAAATACTCTCTCTTTAATGAATATTCTGATATTATAAATGTTACACCCTTTATAACATTAAAACCATTATAAATTTTTATTTAAAAATGCCCATATTACCGAACAACACTTATTTTTATAAGTATTTACCAAATCCACCACATAATTAATATAATGTTATATTATAGCTATATAACATATATTATGACATTTAAGTCATTAAAACAATCATAACCTATAGTTATATTGTTATAAAATACCAAACAGCTCCTTATATTCTCGGCTTTCACCATATACCACTAAACTTCTATAAATCACAAATCAACCCCAAATTATATTTCATTGCTACACTTAATATATACCTTATATTATAATTCTTAAACCTTAATATAATTATAACCTATAATTTTTAAAGGCTATAATTTTCGAACAGACCCTAGGACTGTTTTAATTAAATTCCCACCACCAAACTTTGTATATTACCAAACCTTCCCAATTATAATACATAGTTTTCTAATGCCATTAAAACTATATATTATAACAATATCTTTATTAAACCTTAATATAACTCCAAAAATTACAAAACTATACCAAAAGGTTATAAATATTATTCCTAACTTTATACTTTCTATAAATCTGGTTTGACCCATATGTTACCCATTTGTAACAATGTTAAAAATATCATATATTGTACTTATAATTCATATAAACTCTATTTTTAACCAAATAAACTTCTAAAAATTCCTAATAACTTAAGGACTGTACTAAATCCCATTTAGTATCCCAAAGTTTCGGAAATTACATATAACCCCATCTCTTATAAATCTTTTACAATTTAATAACTATCTTAATATAAGGTAGTATTTTAATTTCTTAAATTCTCCAAACTTGGTCAAAGTCTCCTATATAGTCAACTTTGACTTCTAATACCAAATGGGAACCAAACTTTCGGTAATCACTAGTTATACCCTATAGTTTTCTATTTTTACAATTTTGACCCAAAACTTTATAAAATGTTATAATTTTTATTAAATTCATTTAAAAACCCTAAATTCTTCTAAATTAAGCCCATGACTTTATATTTTACCAGTAATTACGGTTTGGCCCCAAACTTAATTATATAAGCATAAATCTAACTAAATAAGCTTATAAACTTAAATTAAAATGGCCTAATGACATGGCCTTATTACAACTTTGCTTTATAACATAAAATTACACATAAATAGCTCAATTTATACAATAAACTCACGGCCTTGCTGTAGTTTATTTATTTTTCCACATAATGTCATAATTTGACCATTATGTTAATTAAATTACTTAAATGACTAGCTTAATTTATCTTAGTCATTTTTTCCATTTTTTAGGTTAATATAACCCATATTATTTACTTCACTCTCGGCATAATTAATATATATGAAATACCCCAAACCTAGTTATGTAGTTTAAACATTTAAATGTGGTATATTAAGACTAAAAAGAGTCTTAGAAGCATTAGTAAATAATTTAAACCATAGAAAACACAAAATGTGCTTTAAGGTCAATAAGAGCCAAAATGTGCTCTAAGCTTGGGATAAGCTTGGTTAAGACCTAATGAACTTACCAAGACCTTATTTATATACTAAGGAACATATTAAACCAATTAGCAAAGAAAACCAAGCTTGAAAACAAGTTAAAACACAAAATGTGCTTTAAGGAGTCTTAAAGCACATTTTTGAGAAATTGTCTTGTAAATGAGTTTTGAATGGCTAAATGTCCATCATTACTCTTTAATTAATATGTGTACTATATAGTATCATTTGGAAGACTATATCAATGGGAAATCAAAAATTTCACTTCTATGTGCCTTGTTTTTATGAATAGTGACTTTTATAAGCTAGTTTGTAACATATGGTTTATAAGTAATTAAATTGACAAATAAAGACTAAATACCCCTAAGTACTATTGGGGGCCGGTTTTCTTAAGTGTGGTGACTCACCACTCTCTTGTTAACATGTTAAGTAAATAAAATGACTACTAAATACTATTTACTTTATAACTACAAATATCTTCTAAAAGCAAGTTATCTTCATTCTCTCTCTTCTTCCTTGCATTCCACGGTTCCAACTCCATCTTCTTCTCTCTTTCACGGTAATACCACACCACCACCATTAAACTCCATATTGATCTCTTGTAACTTCTAGCTCACTTAACCAAATCAAAAAACAAACACCACCATTCTTAGTCTCATCAAGCTCTTCATTCCTATCTTCTCAAAACTTCAAGACCACCATTTCGGTGCCATGGAGTTCCACCATTGAAGGAGCTTGAGCTTATATTTCTACATATTATTGTCTCCTTTGCTTCTAGGTAAGGAATCTCAAATAAAAACTTCATTTCCTCCATGTTTTGTTGTTGACCGAAAATGCCCATTGAAGGTGCTCTTTATATGGCTTTGTTTTAGCTTCATTCCAACCTTTCAAGGACTAGGTGGAGTCCTCTCTTGATAGATATTCAAACTCTCTTCAAGTGCTAAGGTAAAACAACTATCTTAATGTTTTGGAAACAATGTGAAACTAGGGTTTACAATGAGTTTAAGCTTGGAGCTTGTATACTCATTACATTGCTTGTATTGTTTAGTGGTTGACAAGGAATCAAATACCTAGCCGATTTTAAACATGGAAACAAGAAGAGAAGTTTGTGTGAAAAGAGGTAAATATGCTAACCTAATGTAGTTTAATGCCTTAGGAGAAATGAGCTTATAATGCTTGTTAAAACTACCTAAAGAGCAAATGGTAAATGACTAGTGAAATTCTCAAAGAGATAGTAAAAGGACATATGAGTTGTTGTATGTATTTGCAGGTCAAAGGCATATATATTGTGGAAATTCAGTGTTTAAGAGTATGCATTTAAGGCCTAAGTGCCATGCAATTTAAATTATGCACTATATTGTGATGTAGTGTAATTGGTGAAACTTTGTGTGTGAGAGTGTTCTTGGTGAATTTAGGTGTTCTTGTGTGCTTAATGGAGAAAACAAAGTGTTTTGGCTTAGTAATGTTCTAGGAGAATCCATGTCAAAATTTAGGTAAGAAGCAAGAAGTTCTAAGTGTTTACATAAGGTTTGGTGAACTAGAAATGTTGGAAGTGCTTAAGTATTTTACAAGAGGAGAAATAATGTCTTAAGGTGTTCTAGGTAAACAAAGGGACTTAGACATCAACTAGGGTTTAAGTGGTGAGAAATGATGCTTGGGAGATGATGTTAAAATGAGGAGAAAGCATTTTGGGATAGTAGTTATCATAGGTATGAAACATCACTTGGAAAACTAAGGGAAACAACATAGGTGTTAGGAATTTGGTATGAAATGAGTAAGTGTTTAAGGTGATAGATAATGAGTTTCATGGATGTTGTATGTGGATGTAAGTGTAGCAAATGATGTTAGAAAATATTATAAGTGTTAGAGGTTTGGGGGGGGGGAATTGGTTAAGTATTTAAAGGCTTAGAAAGTGAGTGTTTGCCTTGTCCGAACATCCGTCCGGACATGGACGTTCGGACAGGCCTGTTGCGTGAAAATTTTCAGAGTCTCGACTTGTGTCCGACCTTGGGAAGTCCGGACACAAGTTCGGACGTACCTGCTCCTACTTAGAAATTCTTCTCGACCCATGTCCGAACTTCCAAGTCCGGACACAAGTTCGGACAGGCGTCTGTTTTCAGTTTTGAGTCTCGACTTGTGTCCGAACTTGGGAAAGTCCGGACACAAGTTCGAAGGCCACTGTATGGACCAAAAACTTTGTTTTAAAGTAGAGAAAGTTGTCTAAAATGGTGATTAGTTAGTAATGATGATATGAGGTTAATTAAGACATGTTAGGAGTGTTATAATGGCAATTAAAATGGTGAAGAGTTATAACAAGTGTGAAAATAAAATGAAATAGATATGTGAAGTAACAAGTTAACAATGGACTAGTGCGTTAATTAACCGACGTTACTAATGTGTTTAGGATTCTCTCAAGGTGGAAACAAATCGAAGCAAGGACCAAGGTATGGTTTTCTTGCAGTCTGTTGCCTACCGGTTTACACCGCTTGTGTGTTGTTTTTTTCTGGGTGTTTATGACTTTGTAAGATTAAACCATGTAAAGAGTTACAGTTGTTAAATATTATTATGATGTTAAGTATGACACTCTCTTCCCTTATGTATGTCTAACAAGACTTGACCTATTATTGTGAATTGTGTATTGAGTTCAATGATGAACTGCTAACAAGTGCTAACGGGGGAAGTGAGGAGTCCGGTCTGTTCCGGCCACGCGTGTGAGTATGGGAGTCGATGTCATAACCGGTTTGATTCTCTCGTATATTATGGTTGTTCTCCAATTTGGTTTCCAACCTTCCCTTTAGCTTAACCAAGGCTATTTACTGACTCACGTCGGGCCACAGGGGCATACTATGTGTTGTTCGGTGTGCTTGGATCACTATATCCGAGGCACCTTGTGTTAAGTTATCCGTTCAATCTAACAGGACGGTAACGAATTATGTAACGAGCTTAGCATGGCAACATTCTCTAGGCTCTCTATGGGGACTAACTGTGTTGGTTCTCTTCCTAAAAGGAATTGTTCTTGTGTGATGTGTGTGATGTTGTGTACAATACCCATGTTATGATATATGTATAAGTTGTGTGTTTTAAAATGAATGCCATGTCACCATGACAATTAGTTGCGCGTATCCCGGTAGCCGATGGGCTACGCGTTAACCATACCAGCCAAGGGTTGCTGACCCCCTCGGGGGCTCCATATTTCTTATACTGCAGGATGAGGATCGAAGAAGCGGAATGGCTTTAGATTCTAGGTTGCAGGTTTACTTTTGATTACTTTTGGATGTTGGGCCCGGGATGCGCCTGTGCTCCCGTGGCGTTATGTATTTTGGTTGTGAACAGTTTACAGTGAAGGATGTAAGTAAATACTCGGTATTGTATTTTTGTATATATGGTTATTAGTTCTATGCTCGGGAGTCTCATCATCAGACCGGTACACTTGTATTTATTCAGCCTTGTTAACCACGGGTGGTTGACGGCGTTGTAGCACCAATCGTTTAGTTACTGTTTAGTTGTTTAATTTCCGCTGATTTCAAGTAATGTTATGTGCGTAGTAGGGGTGTTACAAAAAGTGGTATCAGAGCAAAGTTTCGCTCTGATGGCTAGAATACCGAGCTTAGGGATATACCGAGTTAGGAAATCTAACCATAGTTACCTAAGTGAACAGTTATGGAAAGGTTAACCACTAACTAAGTGTGGAGATACCTTATAATCGGGAAAAACGTTACAACCGTTGGACCGATAAGTGTGCAAGCATATTGCTAATGAATATTCATGTGAATTCAGATGTCAGGTCGACCGAGAGGTAGAGGCCGTGGACACGGCAATGGAGATACGGGTGACCAGGGCGAGAATACTACGGCTCAGGTTATGGCTGAGGCAGTAGCAGCCGCCGTAGCCCAGATGGTACCCCAAATAGTTGCTGCGATGCAGCAAGGGCAACAGCCCGGAGTTCAACCACCACCGCCACCACCCCACAGAAGACCAACTGGGTCAAGGCGTTGGCTGATCTGAGGCCACCATCTTTCAGTGGGGAGACCGACCCTCGTAAACTGGAGGCATACATCTCCGAGATGGAGACTGCCTTCGAGACCTTAGCAGGACCTGAGGAGGTCAAGGTTCGACTTGCTGCATACTACTTGAAGGGTTCGGCATAGAGCTGGTGGAAGCTAGTACGGGAGGGCAGAGTGGCTGGCCCGACCTTTCAGTGGAGGGAGTTCACGGCTCTGCTGCGAGCCAAATACTACCTGATACACGTGCAAGAGGCCAAGCGCCTAGAGTTGGACAATCTGAGGCAAGGGGATAAGATGACGGTAGATTAGTACTACTCAGCCTTCATCGGACTTATCCACCTGCTACCGGATCTGGGTTACTCAGACCGGATTCTTGTGAACCGTTTCTACAACGGACTGAACTACCGCCTACGCTATGGCATGGGGCCAACTGGATATACTACTTTGCAGGTAATGGGACTACAGTGTGATGTGAATAAGTATGTACAATGTGTTAATGTGATGTGAATTTGTTTGGCGGGGCATAACTGACACCCTAAATATAGGAGTGCTACCATGCCGCTGCAATTGTGGAGATCACCGTCCGTCTGAGGGATGAGGAGAGTGCGCTCAAGCGCAAGGCCATGAACGAGGGCCAAGGCACGCAAGGGCAATGGGGAGGGAAGAAGAAGAAGTCATACCCCCAGTCCCAGAAAGGACAGCAACAGGGTGGCAAGGGCCAGACCCAGACCACCACTGCTGAGGAGCCTCTGCAGCTCACCTATGTGTATGCGGCCAAGCCCCTACGTTTTTACCCACCCAAGGGTAAATAACAAGTTTCAATACTGAAATCTAGTGTGTGATATTAACTTGTGAAGTGTGTACTGAGTGTGTGATGTGTTAGCAGCTAGCACGGGCTCTGGACCAGAGCGCCACTATTACTGCAAGTGGTGTGACGGAGACCACCCCGGCAAGGACTGCAAGGGTAATGATGTGCAGTGCCGATACTGCAAGAAGATGGGGCACTACGACTATGAGTGCTGGCAGAACCCGAACAGTAGAAGCTACAGGCCCAAGGGGCAATGGAAGGGTAAGGCCACTGCGACCACCGATGGCCCGAAGACGGCGAATCAGCCACCCCCAGATCAGAGGTACACAGATACCCAGAAGGGGAAGGGGTCGGGGTCCGGCAAGGCCTCCCTGAATGTGGTGGACCGGTCTGAGGCGCCAGGGCCCTCTTCTAGACCAGGTACCGCCTAAACTATTGAGTGAAATAAGTGTTTGCATACCGCATTTCATGCATGTGTGTTAGTGAGTTTAAGTAAACAACCATGTGAGTAAACAATTAAAGTATAATGTGAAAGTCACCTAATTAGAATACTCTAAACTTAAAGGAACCTTCAATATATGTTATCCAATCCCACCCACACCAAACCCTGAAGAAACCACCATCGGCATCACCGACTTTCCAATGGAGCAATGTCAGGTCATCCAACCAGGTATGGTACTCTTAAATGGATACCTGACACCGGAAGCACAAGTCCATATCACTAGACGATGCAATGAACTTGGAGCAACACTTGAAGGTTTCTACACACCTGAATACCCGAGCGGATCCAGAATGAAATTGAAGATGATGTGCATGGGTAAGGACTGGAACCCTTACACCAAGACATATCAAGAAGTGCGAGCTGAAGATGGAGCAACTGTACCAAGTATACCTGAGGAGTTCCTTGCGGTCGTTAACCACGCCGTGGGAATTTCTCAACAAGTTGAAACGGATTCAATTCCAAATGTGAAAGCAGATCTATGCATTGTGAACTTCTACCAGAAAGGTGGACGGTTAGGTTTACACCAAGATAAGGACGAGTCACCCGAGTCTCTAAGTAAGGGAGTACCCGTGGTGTCTTGGTCCATTGGTGATACCGCAGTGTTTGTGTATGGCGAGCAGAAGCGTGCTGACCTCGCAAAGAAGCTAGTGTTGAAATCGGAGATGTGTTAATCATGGGTGGGCAGTCAAGGATGCTATACCATGGCATCAGGAAGATCAAACTGAATACCGCACCGCCGGTAGTGATCAATGCCACACACATGAAACCCGGACGTTTGAATTTGACCTTCAGACAGTTTTAAGCCTTGTATAATTATGTGATGTGTTGAACCAGTGTATGTTAAGATGTTGTAAGTGTTAGTTATGGCGACAGTATAAGCCAAGGAATGTTGTAAAAAAGTGTTAATGAATAAAGTGGAGTTGTTTGAAGCATATAAACCGTGTTGTTACCCAATACTTATTAGTTTCCAATGAATTAGGCTGTGCACTCGGAACGGGAGGTATACTGAGTGTCTGCAATGAGGCAGAAGCCGGCAGGAGCGGCACAATCCTCACCGGTACCTTTCCAGTCAATGGCGTGGACGCTTCGATCTTGTTCGACTCCGGAGCCTCTCATACATTTATTTCACTATCCTTTGCGAAGAGGCTGGGGTTAGACGGTGATGAGATGCCAGACTTCCTAGTCACTCTCCCGTCGAAAGAGCGGATCAGGTGTACCCGCTACCACCGAGATGTTGTTGTGAGAGTCAGAGGTGAAGAGTTTCCGATCGACTTGATAGAGTTCAACGGACTTGGTTTTGATGTGATTGTCGGGATGAACTGGTTGGAGCGGTACAAGGGCAGAATCCTGTGTGCCGAGCATCGTCTGCTTCTTCGGAGTCCATCTGGGGTTACAATATCTTACCGCCAGAGGCCCAGGGAGCCTTCGACTCAGATCATCACCGCCATGGCTATGTGTCGTGAATTACGACGAGGGAGTGATGTATACCTCTGCTATGTCCAGGACATAGAGAGAGACCCAGAGTTTAGTCCTGATGTGCCGGTAGTGTCGGAGTTTCCTGATGTATTTCCTAAGGAACTGTCGGGCATGCCGCCAGCACAGGAAGTTGAGTTTGAGATCGATTTGGTTCCGGGCACCGGACCAATTGCGAAGGTGCCCTATCGTATGGCTCCAGCAGAGATGACTGAGCTCAAGGAGCAGTTGAGAGACTTACTCGACAAGGGGTTCATCCGCCCTAGCGTTTCACCATGGGGAGAGCCGGTCCTCTTCGTGAAGAAGAAGGACGGTAGCCTCCGCCTGTGTATTGACTATCGAGAGCTGAATGCAGTTACGGTGAAGAACCGTTACCCTTTACTACGCATCGACGATCTATGAGGGGAGCATCAGTATTCTCCAAGATAGATCTACGATCCGGATACCATCAGATTGCCATCCGTGACAGTGATATTGAAAAGACAGCATTCAGAACTAGGTATGGGCATTATGAGTTCACAGTTATGCCGTTTGGCTTATCAAATGCACCAGCAAAGTTCATGGACTTAATGAACCGCTTGTTCCAAGATCAGTTGGACAAGTCAGTGGTAGTCTTCATCAACGATATACTTGTATACTCGAAATCGAGAGGTGAGCATGAAAGCCACCTGAGAAGTGTGTTGCAAACATTGAGAAAGAATCAGTTGTATGCGAAATTTTCAAAGTGTGAATTTTGGTTGAACCAAGTATCCTTTCTTGGTCATGTGATTTCTGAGGCCGGGATTGCTGTTGATCCGGCAAAGATTGATGCTGTGCGCACCTGGCCTAGGCCGAAGATAGTTACCAACATCAGGAGCTTCCTCAGTCTGGCAGGTTATTATAAGAGGTTCGTAAAGGACTTCTCTAGTGTCTCGAAGCCGATGACTTCCTTGATGAAAAAGGATGCACCATTCGTGTGGACAGTCGACTGTGAGAGTTCTTTTCAGAGTCTCAAGGATGCTCTGACATCTGCACCGGTCCTGACTTTACCAGAGGGTCCAGATGGTTTTGAGGTCTATTGCGACGCATCAGGCAGAGGTATGCATTGTGTGTTGATGCAACATGGGAAGGTCGTAGCCTACGCCTCCCGACAGCTGAAGAAGCATGAAGAGAACTACCCTACCCACGACTTAGAACTAGGGGCCATTGTCTTCGCACTGAAGATATGGCGACATCACTTGTATGGGGTAAGTGTGACGATTTATTCTGACCACAAGAGTTTAAAGTACTTGTTCACTCAGAAGGAGTTGAACATGAGACAAAGAAGGTGGGTTGAATTTCTAAATGACTACGACATTAATCTGCAATATAAGGAGGGTAAGGCAAATGTGGTAGCTGACGCACTGAGTCGCCGAGCACACTCTCTATTTGCTAGTCTCTCATTTTAGCTTGGTTGAAGAGGTGCAGAGTGCTCAGATGACGGATCAGTACATGATGGAGATTAGACAGAAGCTTATTGATGGCACATTCGAGGGTCAGAAGTATGACTTCAGACTCCACGATGATGACCTGATTAGGCTTAATGGCCGACTGTGTATACCAAGGAGTAGCGCTGAGTTGAAGGAGCGCATATTGAGTGAATCCCATTGTTCTACTACTTCGATTCACCCCGGTGCTTCAAAGTTGTATAAGGGTATGAAAAGATATTTTTGGTGGACTGGAATGAAAAAGGATGTGAATGACTATGTGTTGAGGTGTCTCACTTGTCAGAAGGTCAAGTTTGAGCACCGAAGGCCTGGTGGTATGGTACAGCCAATGCCAGTGCCTGAGTGGAAGTTCCATGACATTTCTATGGACTTCGTAGTAGGGCTTCCGCCTGCAAGGGGAGGTCTGAATATGATCTGGGTTGTTGTTGACCGACTGACCAAGGTGGCCCGATTCATTCCGATGAAGGACACCTGGAAAGTGGCAAAACTAGCAGAGCTCTTTGATAGAGAGATCGTTCGGCACCATGGGGTACCGAAAACGATTGTATCTGACAGAGATACCAGATTCTTATCGAGGTATTGGAAGTCTACACGAGAAACATTGGGCACCGAACTGAAATTGAGTACAGCGTTTCACCCACAGACCGATGGTCAGAGTGAGCGCACCATCCAGACACTTGAGGATATGTTACGTGCATGTGCACTTGACTTTCAGACCAGCTGGATTGACAAGTTACATCTGATCGAGTTTAGCTACAACAACAGTTACCATGCTTCGATCAAGATGTCTCCCTTCCAAGCCTTGTACGGTAGACCATGCCGCACGCCATTATGCTGGGATGAGTCGAGTGAGACGGTCATTATAGGACCAGAGTATCTTGAGCAAGTTCAGGCAGAAGTTCGCCAGATGCAGGCTAAAATGAAGGCAGCTCAGGATAGACAGAAGTCGTACGCAGATGTGCGCAGACGTGACCTGGAGTTCGCTATGGGCGATCAGGTATTTGTGAGAGTATCCCCCATGAAGGGAGTGTTTCGTTTTGGCCAGAAAGGCAAGTTGAGCCCGAAATATGTGGGGACATATGTTGTGACGGAGCGGATCGGCCCGGTAGCCTACAGACTTGATTTACCCACCGAGCTGGGCAAGGTACATGATGTATTTCATGTGTCCCAATTGAAGAAATATATGTCTCATCCGTCTCATGTACTTCAGCCTGAGAGGCTAACCTTAGAGCCGACCATGCGATCAGTGGAGACTCCGGTACGCATTCTGGATACTAAGACTCGAGACACTCGCCATAAGTCTGTGAGACTGGTGAAGGTTCTCTGGTCTAA
>CM041780.1:268347766-268386427 GCA_023374045.1 Limonium bicolor
TTGTGTTTTAATGGTGGTAGTGGTTTACCGTGAGAGAACAAAGAAGAAGGGAGAAGATGAGTGGGAAACCGTGTGAGCAAGGAAAGGAAATGAAAGAATGAAGATAGAATTTGCTTTAAGAGATATTTATGTGTTAAAAGGTAAAAGTAGCTTATTTACTTATCTTATCTTACTTAATACATTAATAAGAGAGTGGTGAGTCACCAAGCCTTAGAAAACCGGCCCCCTAAGTATAATGAGGGTAATATAGTCTTTGTTTGTCAATCTAATTACTTAATACAACATATGTTACAAATTAGCTTATAAAAAGTACTATTCACCTATACAAGGCACATAGAAGTGAAATTTTTGATTTCCCACTAATATAGCCACCCAAATGTGATACTATATAGTACACATATATATTTAAGAGTAATGATGGACATTTAGCCATTCAAAACTCATTTACAAGACAATTTTTCAAAAACGTGCTTTAAGACTTCTTAAAGCACATTTTGTGTTTTAACTTGTTTTCAAGCTTGGTTTTCTTTGGGAATTGGTTTAATAAGTTCATTAGTATATAAATGAAGTCTTGGTAAGCTCATTAGGCCTTACTCAAGTTTATCCCAAGCTTAGAGCACATTTTAGCTCTTATTGACTTTAAAGCACATTTGTGTTTCCTTTTGTTTAAATTTGTTTAGTAAGGTTTCTAAGACTCTTTTTAGTCTTGTTACACCCCATTTAGGTGTTTAAACAACATAACTAGGTTTGGGGTATTTCAATGATGCAACTCATCAAGATACTCCCGTCTTTTCTCCATGGGTCTAGGTGATCTCGGTCTTGAGAGAGTGGGTAGCAGATATCGAAGTCTCTTAAGAGATATAAAAGGTTTATTAATTGAGTCGTTTGTTTAAATGGTAATTAAAACGCGCATGCATGCTAAGGTAAAGCATTTAACACTTATTCATGCTTTCATACAATGGTTTAAGGTATCACAAGCTAACCTTCACCGCGCTGCGTACTCGTACTAGTGCCACAGCTCCCGCTGCATTCAGTGTCCTATTCCCCGACAGGCTTGTCTTTTGTGTCTGCTGCTGCCCTTTCGAGCCCGTGGATGCCTGCCCCTTCTAGCCACCTCGAGCTCCAGCTCCACCTGACGCTACGCTCTGAGTGCCCTTAGCTGGGCGGTACACTCGGCTCTCCGGGTTCACGAAGAACTCGAAAGACTAGTGACCCTTCTTCCCACAATGATGGCAGTCCAATGCTTGCTCGGCGCAGTCTACACCCGGGTGGTCTTTACCACAACGCTTGCAATGCCAGTGGCACTGGGGTGCAAAACCTATTATCACACAGTGATTGGATCAACAAAGGGAAAGGTTACTAAGTAATATATTCACCACTTATTTTATGAGGCTAGATCTCTTCCCCTTTGGGGATGCAGATCTGAGAGGCTGCATATCATAAGTAGGCCCGGTCAGCTGCGGGACCTTCTCCTTGCCCTTCTGACTGGCCTGCTCCTTCTTCTCCTTCCAGGAGAACTTCTTCTTCCTGTTATCGTCAAAGAGTTAGAAGTTGCTGATATAAAGGCAGGCAAGCAAGAAGAGTAATTTAATAACTCAAAAGCGGTTCTTACTTCCCACCCTTGTTGCCGCCTCCAGTCACCACCTCGGCCTCTATCTCGGGAGCCTTACGCTTCTGCCCATGGGTATCATCGCGGCTTTTCACCAACAGCTTGGTCCGAGATGCCGCATCGTATCACTCCTACAATGCATTAATGAGTTTCCCTATATTTGAATTGAATCATACTGAGTTATAATGCACAAACTGTTAACTAATTTCCCTGAACCGTAGGGTATAGAGCAGCACCCATGGCTACCTTGATCACATAGCGCAACCCAACTCTGAACTTCTCGACCTTCACGGTCTCAGAATACACCACACCTGGGACAAAGTCCAGCAACCCGATGAACGAGGAGTAGTACTGATCCACTGTCAGACTACCCTGCCTCAGTGCCTCGAACTCCTCCCTCTTCCTCTACTTCAAGTGAGCAGGGTAATACTTCTCTCTTAGTAGCTCCACATACCCTGTCCAGCCGAAACCCTCTATAGCTAGATAGTGGGCCTTCACAGACCTCCACCAAGTGCTGGCGGTCCCTCAAGTGAAAGGTCGCTATCCCGACCTGGTGCTCAGCAGACACGTGAATGGCGTCGAAAGCCTTCTCGTGCTCAATAATGTATCTCTCCAGGATAGTAGGGTCGGCCACTGTTATACCCAAAATTTTACCCCCCCCCCCGGTATAGGGTTTGTAAAAGTTTAGTGTAGCGAGAGACACTTTCGTCAAGAGGTGATGATCCCCGGTCCGATCGGTGTGTTCCAGAGCATTAGTGCCAGCTTAGTCATCTTCAGGGGTATTTTCGTAATTTTCAACGCCTCTAGGATCTTCTACAGGCTTTCTCTCTCCTCCAAAAAGGGCTCAAATCAATAATTTTGATTTTTCAAATTTCCAATAATTTTCTAGCAATTTCTGATTGGATCTGACGAGAAATTAAATTAAAAAACACTCTAATGTCAAAAAAATTCCAATTCCACCTCAGAAAAATCAGATTATCATCCTTGACACGTGTTTAAAATTTCTTAGCCAGATGCCCCAAGAAACCCACTGAGTTAAGGTTACAACAAAATCTATCTTATAAGACTATTTTTCTATCTTTAAGGAGGTCAATAGAAGAAACCTTAACTTCAGGTCAAAGAAGAAGCTCTACAACTGTCTTCATCCTCTCACGTTTTTCAACACCCGACCACCAAAATCACACTGAAACTCTCCCGAAATCACCACCTAAACACGTTTTTCAACTCCCACCACTTCCAAAATCATCAAACCCCCATCAAACCATCTCCAAAACGTCAGAATCAACCTCAATTCACACGAACCAGAAGCTAGTCCCGAACCCGAATCAGAACCAGCACCAACAAAGCACCGAAAGGTTCCCGGTGTGAAGAATCCTGTAGAATTCAAAGGTAAAACAGGTAGAAACCTTGATTTCTTGACTCCCTACGAATTGGTTAACCTTGTGTTGAAATTTTAGTTCGAACCGACTGTTTTTGGCTTCGGAATTGTTATTTGTTAACGTTTCTGCCTTGTTACTTGTTCAATAAGTTTTGGCTTTAATTCGTATTCAAACTGAAAACTTTTGATTACTAACATGTGTGGAATCTTTCAGGCTACTTACCCATAAATTTTCAGCTAAAAACACCCTCCCTAAACCACCGGAACGCCACCATCCGAAGGTGGTCCGTGCCTACGGACAGCCTGTCCGGGGTCCCGGACGGCCTGTCCGAGGCCACGGACGCCCCCGGACCGCGGCGGAAATTATTTTTTAAAATGTTTTAGGGTTTCTCAATTCATGTCCAAGCCCACGGACCTCTTGACCGTGGCCCCGGACTTTTCAAAATTTTGTTTTCTTTTAAATTCGACTTTTCTGTATAACTAGGTTAACTAGGGTCCGTGGGTTCGGACATTAGGTCCCTGGCTATGGACGGAAACAAAATTTGACCTAGTTCTGCCTCCGAAACCCTAGTTTAGGCAATTTCACTTTTCACTTTAATTTTCTGTCAAAAATGATAAAAATCCAAAAAAATCAGAAGTTCGCGCACTTAGGTTAAAACGACTCGTAATAAGCCGTAATTAGACTAAGTAGAGGAAAAACGACCTAGGAGGGGTAATAAAAGTAATTGAACCCTAAATAAGTCGTATACCTAGCCCCCGAACCCGAACTCTCCTTTCCTAATTTAATCTAGGTCAAAATTAGGTGGCGACTCATAATAGGTTCCAGTGAGCTAACTTAATATTTAATAATTGATGTTTTATGACATAGTTATTAAGCTTAGGTTATAAGTGGACCTAGAACCCGATCAGACCCTAATCAACTCTAATCAACATAGGGTAGTGGTTCAAAAATTGAGGCTCACAGCCACTCTGTCATAAGTCGGAACCCGCGTATCAGCAACGCTCTTCAGCCAGTTCGGCTCTCTCGGTACGGGTGCGGGTGGCACTATAGGTGGTGGTGGTGGCGCTCCTAGCTGAATACCTCCCATCTGGGCCAGATGTGCAAAGACAGCAGTTACCGTCTCTACAACGCCCGCGGTCTGGGTCTCGGGATGGGATCCTTGTTAAGACAAGATCCTTTAGTTTTGATGATATCAAACCTTGTATTGGTGTTCTAATGCGTTTGTTAAGATTCATGATTCAGATAGACAGGTAAATACGTGGCTTAGCACGCAAGGTTGCAAGTGCACTTAAGTCATGAGTGGCTTAGCACACAAGGTTGCAAGCGCGCTCAATCCACGACATGTGCCCTACCAGTCGGGCACCTGTCGGTGAGAGCTCCGTAGAACTTCTAGCACAGACAACCAGTCAGACACCGCACGAAGATATCTCCTATGCTTAAAGATGGAAAGCAAAGATAGAAGACTGCAAAGGATCAACACATTCAGTTAAGACACATACATCCACATGAGCAACTTGTTCAAGACAAGGCCGCGACAAAAGAAGAAGTTCATTAATGCACAAGATAACAAAGCTATAAAAGAACATCATTACATAGCCGTAATGAATTCATAAGAGGGCATTTATGATCATTTAATGAGCCAGACAGAATCAGGCAAGTGGGGCACACAAGTGGTGATCGACCTATCAAGAGGGCTGCCGCCAACTTGACCAACCATGAGGCGACATGTAGTTCAAGCCTCTAGATCAAGTTGAAGACTCTCTGCAAGTCTAGTGCTGTTGTTATGTGAATAAACGTAGTAGTAGTCGACTCCTAGAAGTCTAGGGATTAATAGGACGGTAGTTACATCCTAACAACTGTGTATATATACTTGCATTTATTCCATATGTAAGCAAGCCTACATGAGAGAAAAAGATAGAGATAATCTGGGCAAGTGTGGATCAAACTTAGGAGTGTGTGTAAGTGCTAGAGAGTTGGAGAGCTAGAGAGGACTGGGTAAGAGTATCAATACATTGGGTATTTGATTGGATGATTGGTCAGGGAACGGTCGGTGAACCGTAGGCCGATAGTCAGGAGAGGGTTGACGACTTTAGGGGTAAAGTCGAAACCGTCCCGGGAGTCCGTGTGTGGGGCAAGGGAGGTTGAGTGAATTTCGTGTGCGTAAATTCAGAATCCAAATGTGTTTTCCAGTTTAAGTTTATCTCTCGACCCTTCCCAAACTATCAAGGTTCATTAGAGTCCACAATACGTCCACGACACCTCGGGGACGCATCAGGAAGCGCTTGTTGGTTTCAATTGGTATCAGAGCAGGTCTCTTCTAGAAAGCTAACTGCTTTGGAAGACGATCAAGATGTCTCATGCAAGTATTCTAGCAGTAGAAGAAGGTTCTGCACCAAATCGACCACCACTCTTCAATGGAGACAACTACACTCACTGGAAGAACAAGATGGAATTTCATATCAAGTCTGATGATCTAAGAATGTGGAGGGTGATAACACATGGAGAGTACACCTTCCAGAATCCTCAAGGACAAGACATATCTATCGACAGTATGACGGATGATCAAATCAAGAAGCGGGTATTCAATGCTCGAACTGTAAGAATACTTCACTGTGCACTATTACCTGAGGAATACTCCAAGATTGCTTCAGCTAAAACAGCCCAAGAGATTTGGAAAACTCTTGAGGTAACCTATGAAGGGAATGAGGAGATCAAAAAGACTCGCATTGAGTTGCTACTCACTCACTGGGAGCTATTCAAGAAGGAAGAAAAGGAGAGCATTTCTGAAATGCATACAAGGTTCACTAAGCTGACCAACGAAATGTTGGTGCTTGGAAGAACTATCTCTAACGAGGATCAAATTTGGAAGTTTCTCAGATGTCTCCCTTCCTTCTTTGACAGCAAAGTCTATGCCATGCAAGAAGTGCATGATCTCTCCAAGATGTCTCTGGCAGACATGCTAGGATCTCTAATGGCTTTCGAGTTAAAACTACAACACAGGAACTCAGAAAGCTCATCAAGAGATAGAGGGAAAGGCATAGCCCTTCAAGTAGCTGAAAATGAAAGGTCCAAGTCAGGAGACGACAATGATGAAATGGTCCTCTATGCTAAGAGGTACGTTCGAAAGTTCATAAAAAATAAAATGAGGAAAGGCAAAGAGTCCAAGGAGTCGGATGATCAGAGGAAGAGCAATGACAAGTGTTTTGGGTGTTCAAAACGCGGACATCATATCAAAGACTGCCCTCAGTGATCACGAGAGGACAACGATAGGGTCAAGAAGCCTGTCTGACGATCATTCAACAAAGGACCAAAGAATGAAGCCTTCGTTGCCGCATAGGGAGATTCTGAACGGACTGGTGACAATCAAACCTCAGACAGTGACATCTCAGAAGACGAGAAGGCTCACCTATGCCTTGAAGAAGTGTGCTTGATGGCACATGTAATACCCCTACCGCTAATCCCGTCATTACCTTACAATTACTTACCTTTGCAGCGGATATTACCTACACAACGGCGGGTGTACAATGCCGTTAGTCACCCACGTGACTAACAAGGCCAGTTACAATACTACATACTATTGGTCTGATGAATTTGAACATACCGAGTACTCGACACAATACATTACTTTCCATTCCATACTCAATTCATAAATCCAAATACAAACTCCAATACAATACTATACCGAGTCTACTACATTCCTCAAATTACCGATACAGTTTGGACTTCCAATCTCGCATTACAATACAAATACAGTTCCTATTACTCAACTACCCATGCTTATACAGCAGCCCCGTCATACACTCTCGAACGGTGGTCGGCTTCGAAGTACCTGTAAATAAAAACGGTGCCCCTAGGGGCTCAGCAAATTGCTGCATATGAAATTCGCATACCCCGCGTGCTAACCGGGGTACGCCGACTACTTTTGGTCTAATATACATGGAGTTCGTTTTACATGCATACATACATGCTAATACTACAACAATACAAGCATCAATACTTACACACATATACAAGATTCAATACTTACTAGGGAAGACAATTTATCTATCAACCGTTCATGTTAGTTTTTCATTCATCTGGTCTAATTGGAGGCTCTCTTTCTCCCCGTTCGGGTTCATAGGGCTTACACAACTCATGTTCTTACTTACTTGTTGCTTTACTCATACTTCAATCATTACCTTACTCATTACCTTACTCGTGCTTTACTCAATACTCACTACTATACTAATACTTACTCCTTACTCAATACTCATTACCTTACTCGTTCATACTCAGTACTCCATACTCATTACCTTACTCGTACTTACACATTACTCGGTACTCATTGCATGCTCACGCTTACTCCTTACTCAATACTCGTTACTTTAGTCATACATATGCAATACTCAATACTCATTACTTTTATCCACCGGGCGGAGTCATACGCAAGACTCGCCAACGAGCTTACAAATACAAAGGGGCTATACACTTAGCTCCTCCAATACTTAAATGTCCGTTTTTACCGGAATACTCAAATTCCCAACACTCCTCTCTCGGAGTATCTTACAATCTCGTGGATTAGCCTAGAAGTATCTCTCTCGATAACCTCTACTAGCTCAGGGAATTACCAATGTCTAGTATTCTCATATTTAAGGGTTCCCCCAACGCATCGAATACTCTCATGTTCGGGACATGCATTGTTTACAATAGTAGGGTCCTCTCATGGTGGGTCGACTAATTTTCTAAGGGGTTTGGAGATCCCTCATCATTCGTTACGACTCTCAAGATTTATGTCTTGCACCATCATCAATTCCTCTAATAGAGGCTACTTATTTACTTCCACTATTTATTGTTTGTGGATTATTCATTTCGGTTCTCTTACCATTATCAGGAGGTTACTAGTCTCGTACTCTCTCTCACATTCTAGTGAGTTCATTGGTTTACATTATCGTTTCTTGGTTCGTTAGTTTTAGTGCGTTTCTACGTTTTCGTTAGCTCACAACATGACTCTTACTACGAGTCACTTAAACAACATGACTCATTTATGAGTCGGTCTACACACCAAGTTAAGCCACGCAATCATACAAGATGGGTTAGCTCATACATCATGCAGTAAGACATACAATGAAAGGCAATAAACCATTTTCATGCTTTAATCTTGATTAGCCGGCACACAAGCATACAAATCAACGTAACTCGGTTAGCATACGGGGCATGAGAAAATCATACCTTTCACCGGGGTTAGATTTACCGTGTGTTCCCACGTTCCTTGGTTCACACTTGTTCCACTGATAACATCCAAATGGTTCTGTTAGCATTAAGGTGTTACGGTATGTAAAACTAATACTCCCATACTTAACCCCGTTATCCCGTTATTCCTTAGTTTTACTCTTGTGTGCTTACTTTCTTACCTATGTACATATTCCTCACCATTATTCTTTCAATGGTGTTTTACTAAAGTCCCATATACATATATTTATATACATATATGCATACCTAGGATCACTACTTTTTTTTTGTATGACTCGACCGACCTTACCCAGGGTCGGACCCAAGGTCGGTCGAAGTCAGTGAGTTACATTACTGGAAAATTCATACCTGACCGACCTTGCAAGGTAGGTCCCAAGGTCGGTCCAAGTTAGTGTGTTGCTGGGTTCGAAATTTATGACTCGACCGACCTTGCCAAGTCCGGTCCCAAGGTCGGTCGAAGTCAGTGACTTTTGGGTTTACATTTTACAACTCGACCGACCTTGTCAAGTTCGGTCCCAAGGTCATTCGAAGTCAGTAGACTCCCGTCTTGCAAACTAAGGCTCGACTGACCTTGCTAAGTTCGGTCCCAAGGTCGGTCCGGCCCAGTATACTTGTTTTAATTTCTGTTTTCAGTTCCTTTCTTTCCCATTGCTTCCCTAACCTTTACCAATACAATCCCTACATGTTTAACCACCGTAAACACTCTTAATCATGCTCTAAACCTCCTCAAATCATTACATAAAATTCCTTTCCCAAATCATTGCTCAATTTTTACAAACTTAAATCCTCATTTTTGCACTTATGCACACTAGTGCATTTCTACACTTCTCTTTGCACTTTGCACTTTGTCCAAACTCCCTTTTACCATTCCAATTCATTCCTAGATAGTTGCACTATCTATACCCAAGTCTAACTCTCATTTTCCTAAGTCTTGCACACTAGTTCTTCCTAGTTTTTCCAATGCATTTCAACACTTCTTGCTATAGATTTTTACACCCTTTATTCTCATCCTCCATCTACCATTCCATGGTTACTAAGCATCTCTACTCAACCCAATACACACCTTGGTTCTCCCATTCACCAAGTCATCTAAAAAATGCTTACTTTCTACTAAAATTTTGCCATAGTTTACCTACAAATCCAACATATCCAAATTCATTCATTCTCTCCAAAATTAATCCTAATCTAGCCACACCCATACAAGGGTCCTACCCGCACACATGATTCCTCAACATTTCATACAACAACAATACCAACATATATACAAAATTCACTTGGCTCTAAGGCCCTTATTTAACACAATAACTACCTAATTCTTTCTACTTCATCCAAATACATTCCTACTCCAGTTTGGTTTATTCATTTGATTACCCATTCCCAAAAATTCTAAAACAACAAAATAAGCATCAAGGTAGTTTAATTACCTTAATGTCATAAGTTCCTCTTTTTCAAGCCTTCTCTTCTTCTTTTTCGGTCAAGTTGGGCAATGGAGTTGCCAAACTCCATCCCAAAACCCACATTACACCAAAAAGAATATAATTAAACTTCTAACCCTTAGAATTTACTAATTCAATGAAATGTTTTAAAACACCAAATCTAGGGTTTACCTTTGGAGTCTTTTAAGAGGGGTTTTAATCCTTGATTCAAGAAGGTGATCCCACCACCATTGGAAGGTTGGAATGGTGCTCAAAAGAGATAGAAAATAGAGCTCCATTAGAGGCTAAAATCGGCCAGCACCAAAGATGGGGAAAAGATGAGTTTTTCTTGGAGATTTTTACCTTAATGAAGAGAGGAGACTCCAAGCTTCGATTTGGTACCGTTTTCTCTTCAAATGGGCAAAACCCATGGAGATGAACTTCCTCATTTTGAAATTCTTAAAAGAGGGAAGTGTAGAGCTTGAGGAGGAGGAGAAGAATATGAAGTTTGTTCTTGATTTGGAGCATGGAGTTGGCTAGAGCATGAGGTAGAAGAGAGGAAGCCATGGAAGCTTGTGGAGAACTCAAAAATTGCCCCAACCAGAGAGGGGAGGAGGAAATTGGCTGGGAGAGAGGAGGGAAGGAGAGAGAGAAGAGAAAAGTGAAGAGATAGATGGGGGTTTACTTATTTTTTGTACTTTTCTACTTTTGCTTTTTGATTTCTTTATTAGCTAGCTAGTCATGTGTGAGGGGGCTGATTACATTAGTAAAACCGGACCATTAATATATACACACTGGAGCGTTTTTCGTCTTTTATAGAAAACGCTCGTTAATTTACCCGATTTTAGCAATATACACTAACCGGCCCCATTCTTCGGAATTTTCTCGTTTCTTTAAATTTAATGGTTCTTAAGCTTCCATTAATGTTTATTTATAGTTATTTAGTGAACTATAAATTTTACGGGTTCATTTGACCACTCAAAGTCACATTTTCGGGTTTTCTCGAAAAATGTGCGCTAAAGACTTATTAGCATTTTAACACATTATTTGGATCCGTTTTCTTCGGGAATCATTCACGTATACTAATTAGGCATGAACAAGCCTTAGGAAACCATATAATACTCCAACCAAGGTCTCGTACCTCCTATGGTTATATAACGCTTATTTTAGCGTTTTTCACTTTTTAAGCGTTTTTCTCATTTCTTTTGGATTTATTTTCCTTACCAAAATTACTTAGGCACTATTAGGCCCTTAAATACCATATTATAATAGTTTAATCACCATATTGAAGTTCGGGGTATTTCAATCTACCCCCTTAAAGAACTTTGCCCTCAAAGTTGGTGAATCTAATATTGTTACTCACATAAGTACTCTATGCTAAGGTTATGACCTCTACATATAACTTGTCAGACTCCAAATGCCTGACTCGGTGTATACTACACATCCAAACAGCATGTCACTGCATGCATAGAAATCAAAAATATCCGTTGCAAACTCTTCATGGGGTCCATCCGTAGATAAATGAGGTACCATCCTCTCCCATGTCGAGTGATCCCTTAGGTACTGGTCACATTTGAACACTTATGCTTTCTAGTTCATGGCCGTCATGACTAATGGCACTTATGCTTTCTGGCCACGGTCCTTTGGTTCTGATCAAATTCATTGGCATATATAGAGATCCTCAGGCATATACTCATACTTACTTACTCATACTTACTGCGGGTCTACGCTGCCCCAGTGCCCTTGGAAAAATACAAAACACACACTACAAACGTCCTACCGGTCACTTAGTACCGTTGCTCGTCTGTTGTAGTGGTTTCAAAACTAATCATCAATTCCACCGACTGATAAGTGAGAAATACATAGACATTTAAGGGTTTAATTTACCTTATATTTACTTACTTTCACGATAATATTACCCACTTATCGTATGTTTTCCTAAGATTTATGTTTTGATATCAACTGATACATTTTATGTGTCAAATGTAGTAAAAAGTCTTTGAATCACATAGTTTACTTCACACGCTTTCCAACGCAACAAACGGCGAGTGAAACGGAGCTAAAACGAAGAATCTAAGCCCAGTTGAAGATTGCAGAAAAATGAGGAAAAAATACACATGTCCGCATAGCCCCACGCAGACACTTATCCGGACAGGGGTGTCCTAATTGTGGACACAAACTCGGACAAGACACGTCCGCATATGCGTCCTCACAGCCCCACGCGGACAGAACCAGATCTCGCCAGGACAAATGTGTCCTTACGCGGACAGAAACGCGGACGTCTCACGTCCTGATATGTGTCCTTACGCGGACAGAAACGCGGACACGTGTAAATTGCGGCGCCGATTTCTGAATTTCACGCGTTGTAACTTTCGGTGCCGCTTTCTTCTTCTATTATCTACGACGCCTACAATTATCCATCTACTACCACCGCCTACCTTATAACACATCCACCCTTGTCAACTTCCTCTTCCTCTGCTCTATAAAACCCACACTCCTTCAATCTTCTTCATCATCCCTCCTGAAATCCAAAGCTCATCAACGCTCATCAAAACTCACTCTCCCTCCATCCAAATTTCATTCTCCATCTATATACACTATATCTACTTCATATAATACGTTTTCCTTTAGTAATTTAGCCTTAAGCTGTTAATTTTCCAGATTTCCAGAGGAAGAAGACGATCTGTGCAAACCAGGCTGTGTCCTGATTTGTGTTCGCGTTTGCGTCCGCGCAGCCCCCACGCGGACATTAGTTGTCGCGTTTGTGTCCGCGTTTGTGTCCTCGTGGCCCCACACGGACAGGACCAACTTTTGCCTGTTTGTTCGTTGTTATTCGTTCTACCTATTTATCATCCTTTTGAGGTTGGCATAATCACGGAAACAAGCCCGGAAGCGGAACAACTCTCCCCAAATAGAGTTTTTTCTTTCCTTTAACTTTTCTCTGTTTTAATGTCTATCTTATTATTGATGTTTGTTTTTATAATTATGTGTGATTAATAAACCTAGCCTCCCGGGTTGGGAAGCGAGCCTAATTTATATAATTGTGTTATGTAAACTTTCCACTATAATTTATCTATGCAATATTTTGATTCTGGTCCTTAATGCGCTTTAATCTTCAGGCCAATTATTAAAGTGATATTTGTAGTCTCTTGTTGAAATGCGGTGCTAAGACAAGGTTCTAGACAAAGGAAGTCAAAACGGGTTAATGACTAGAAGTGTGTCTCGCCTATAGGTTAATCTGTCTCCAATAGGAATTGGTAATAAAGCGAGTAATTTATAATGACTTGGGCAAGGATTGCGGCTTGTTGTTTAAATTAGTCAGGGTTTATTGTACAAGGACCGGTCAATGAACTAATTAAGATTCCTGAGTTTATTGCTAAAGTGGGAAAGTTTATATTGATATAATTGGATAAAATAGGTGAGCAGAATAACCCAGGATGTTTCTTTAAAAACAAAAGATTTAAAATTTCTATTTCTATTCTGTTTTGATTAATTTAATTTATTATTGTCTTATAAGTTAGTTTTCAATCATACTCTTTCAAAAAATGATAAAACCTTTTTACTAGAAGTCTCAGTCAATTTACTACACTGCCAACTAACCACAGCGAGATCCCCAAGAGTACGACAACCCCATAAATCCACTATTCCGCAAAACGATAGGTACACTGCCTAAGTTGTAGAAGTAGTCACATATTTTTCCAACACCGACTCAAAACTAGCTTTTGTAACACCCCTCTCCATAATCACGATATAATCTCTCACGTAGCAATAAATAAAACGTCTCACAGCGGAAAATAACCAACAATTACAAAACTCACTCGGGTGTCACCGGCCATTACTCGCCCATGCGAGCAACGTAGCCAAACTACATCCAACTTCCAAAATAAACAAACTACTAACCGCAGTGATAACGAGAAATTCCTATACATCATACTAAATCCATAAATCATAAACATCGACAAGTGAGCGTCTACCCAAACCTGAAAATACACAACCTTACCATAAGACCATACACCGTCTTTATTGCTATACAACATCTCCAATTACCCTGCTCCTGCTCTTCAGCTCCGACAATGATCAACAACCTGTAATGGTGTAGTATCAGCGATAGACGCTGAGTATGCCGGGCCTGGACCCTAATGGTCACTTGTCATTTTAACCATCTTATTATTAGATTGGTTTCACGCTTTACCATTTTACAGATATATTCAATACTGTAATAAACATGCATAATAAATTTAACCATCCATCCAAGTATCCATAAACATTCAACCATCCATCCAAATATCCAAACATTCATTTAATATTCCATACAACATTTATATATCGAACGTATCGAGTAATAACAATATAATGTATAATGTACATTCGCCGTAGCGTACAGTTTTCATATTTAATTTACCTTAGCCTCGTAGGCTCCATCCAACCATCAACATACAATAAAATAACCACAAGTATAACCAATGAACAACAAAGCGAAACAACGAGAATAATAACAAGTATTAAGTCTCGTCCATGGTATTGTTCGCCACTGTATAAGTCTCAATTGTTTTGTTGTTCAGTTATACCTAGTGACAATGTCTCGTTTAAAACGACATGTCTCTAGTTACCCATATATTATGGCAGGTCACCCACGGCAGTAGCCACTCCAACGGTAGAGTCTCTGACCAACGAGCCATTCTAGCTCACGGGAAATTTTCTTGATACTTACGGACCCGTACGCGAACATCCTGGTATCGTTTTTGTGATCACAGCGCACACCAAGAGCCACATCCTCTTGGCTTTACTTCCATTCCATTAATTAATTAATTAACCATCGCATCGCATTACCAAATTTTCTAACACAGCAGACTAAGGTCATTAGTCCAATCCGGAGTCTGTAAACTCGGGATCCAGTGTTAGATACGAGAGCGGCGTTTAAAAAGGCCAATGCTCTGTATACAAGTCTTGGATAATATGTATATGTTATTATCCTAGTGCTACAACGTTTACTTACGTTCCTTATATTTCATATAAGATAGCACCATAGCCGCTAGTTCGTTTTATATGTATAGGTTCATATATACGAACCAATACTGTTAACTCAACAACAGTAAATAATAAGCAGCTATAAATATACAATTCATGCATATTAATTAACACATTTAGACAAATAATCTTATCACAGATCACACAGAAGTCTGAACTGAGGAAGCCCTCAGAGATAATCAGAGACACATAACAACATACAAGTTATATCAACCAAATCCGAGCCCAAAGAGCAACCTTAGGACAACTCGGATCAAACCCCTTTACATACCGTTCACCCTGATCGTATTACGGTGGAGTATGAATCAGCAAGATCCTATGCTCCGTGTAGTCCGCTAGCTTGTCAAGCGTCCTTGTCAGAAGTATAATCTAAACGGTATTAAAACTATAAGTCAGTCTCCATGACTAACTACATCCGGTATTTCCGAATAATAAGTAACCCCGACAGTTCACCCCTGTTTTCTACAGTTGTTTGTTACAGGTTTCTCTAAAACAGTCGGCTTTGTTACTTAAAACGCGTACGTCAAAACATTTCAACTGTTAAGTTTAACTCGTTACATTTCTTTTAATCTTATCCACCATCTAGTTTAGGTACATAACCTATAGTTGCACGTATGCATGCATGATTGTATTATATTATTATTTTTGTATTGTATCACTTATTATATTGTATCATTCTCCCACCATCCACTATAATACAATGTATTGTATGATCCATTTATCTTTAGCAAATAATATTGCATCCAAAAATTCATAACTTATAGTTCGTAACTATATTTTTTTTATATAACCACCACCATTAAATCATATGGTTTCCAACCAAAATATATATCCACCTTATATACATTATTCTTGTGTATGTATATTTTTACCACGTAGGTAATTCTCATGAGTTTCATAAACTCTTATATTTTATGTTACATTTTATCATCTTTTATTAGATGATTATTCCCATTAGTTGTATTATATATACAACTTATATTAAGATTATTATCCTAATATTATGTAACATTTTATGTTGTATAATTACAACTCCTTAGGTTTATTCCATAGACACCTTAGTTTATAAATCCCATTTATTTATAGTTTGTCACATTCTTTGATGTGAATATCCTTACTCATATTAATTCCACCTAAACCATATAATTGTTATAACATTTATAACATTATAGACCTTAGTCTAAAATTCATTTTCCAAACTTTATCAATTCGGTAAAGCCCTTGAATTTATTTAAATTCTATTTTGACCACATAACATTATGTAATGCTATTCCATATGCTAATATCTTTTGACATGATATTCTTATTTCCTTTAATTAATAACCTATGGTTTTTATACCAAACTATTTATTATTGCCACATGGGCACCATATCAAAACCATATTCTTTTTCATAAACCATAGTTTCCTTTATCTACAAAATCACCCCTTAATTTATACCATGTTATATATTCCATTTAATATAACATTTCTAACTTATAAAAAGGGTATAACCTATGGTTATTTTTTGTAACTTTCGAACAGCCCTTGTGCTATTCCATAATTGCCATTCGGCCATATTATAACACATAGTTTCATAATTCATTAAAACTATATATTATACATATATCTTAATAAACACTCTTGTATTATTCTAAAAATCATCAAATTTCTCCAAAGGGTTATATTACCTTTATTAACCCATATATAATCGGTATTTACTATACCACCTCATATATTTCTCCAAAGTGTCATAATGACATAATAACTATATGTTATACATATATAGTTCATTTTAATTCCAAAAGCAACCCAATAAATTCCTAAAAATTCCTAATAGCCCATGGGTGTTTAAAATACCATTGTACACCCTTTATTTTTGGTAATAACATATTTACCACATATCTTATGAAAATATTACCATAAAATACATCTTATTATAAAACCTTAAATAAGTTATCTAACTTATCTAATTTGGTCAAAACCTACCATATAGTCAAGGTTGACCACCTTAATATTTCCTTGACCACCAATTCCTTATAATTACGGTTTGCACCCAAACTTTCTAGAAATCACCATTTAACCCCAAAACTTTATAAAATCTTATAAACTTAATTTTAAATCCTTTTTAACTCTAATTTTCGGCCTTATTTTTATAAAGCCCTTAAATTTAATTTAATTACACTATAACCCCTTATTCATTTCGGTAATAATTATATATCACCTAAACTTAAATAAAAGCTTGTAAATGCATAAATAAAATGGCCTAAAATACATGGCCTTATTACAAACATTTGCTCACAAAATAAATTACACATAAATGTCCCAAAAATACTTGTAGATCTCGGCCTCACCATATAATTTTTATTTAATTACTAAACTTCCACATAATGTCTTAAATTTGACATTTATGTTACTTAATCACTTAGATAAATTTACTAACCCATTTCTTTAAACATTTTAAGGTCAAAAATGACCTTACTTTACTTCTTCACTCACGGCAACAATGTTAGAAATAGCTTAGAACATTTTAACTTAGCAAAGTTAATGTTTAAGTGATTTATACCTTGATTTAGCTTAGGTAAATCCTTGTTTGGATTCGCCACCTTAAGGAGAATTTCTCCAAAGCTTCTCTTACATGTTTTCAAACAGAAAACAAGGCCTAGTTAGTCTCCAAGAAAGATCTAACCATAAGAAGTAATTTAAGTCATGAAAATCATGGATTTTTACCTTAGATCTTCAAGCTTGATATAGATCTACTTCGGCCCTATTTTTCCAGAAGAGAAAGAGTATCAAAAAAATCTCAAGAAAAAGGTGTAAAATCGTGGTGAATTAGCTTGGAAGATAGCTAAGTTTTACCTTGTTTAAGATGCCAAAAATGGTGTTTTTGTCTTGGATCTAGCTAATCCTTGTAGATCTTGGTATACCAACTGAATATACATGAAAAGGAGAAGAAAATAAGGCTAGGAACAAAGTTTCACAGCAGAATTTGAAGGGAATCAAAAGATATGAGCTTAAAGCACATTTTTACCTTAAATGGTCAAGACTTGGACTTTCCTCCTTAGATCTGGGTATGGCCGAAAATATTTCTTCCTTTAACCTCCAAGACACTCTACATAGATGTATAGAAAAGGTTGGAGTCTAGATCAATCGAAAAAGGAAAGAAAGATAAAGAAAATGGGTATTTTTATGCCTTAGGAGCATACCTAGAGCTTGAGCTCTCTCCAATGGAGTTTGGAAACTTACCTATGGTTGAAGAGGAGCCAAAGAGAGAGTTTGGCAAGGAGTCCCACGTTTGGAATGGGACTAATGAGGCAAATGACCTAATTTTGGCTTAAAACACATTTTTTTGCATTTTTTATGACTTTAGTGAATTGATGACTCACCAAGGCTGATTGGAGTTGAATAATTGAAGCTCAATCAGTGGAGAAAGGGAAAGGCAGCCGGCCATGATAAGAGGGAGTGGGTGAATTATTTGATTCAAATTTGAATGAATAATGGACTAATATGTTACTTTAAGCAATTAATGAATATGTGACTCACCACATTTGTCTTGTTCTTGTTTGGAGCTTGGAGCACCGTGTAACAAGGGGAAAGGAGAGCTCCATTCGGCTGGCTCTCACATGGGAAGGCAAGTGGAGACCACCTTTTTGTTTTATAAGGTAAAGTATGTTTTTTTGTTATTTTATGTAAAAGTAAGGTGTATATTAAATTGTCACATGGGTCTTGTCTCTTGGTCTGTTAAGAGACTTAATTATCTGATTTTATGTAGTCCATTTCGTGGTCAATGGTCAACATTGACCAACTTAGTCAATGTTGACCCAAACGGGCCCCACATTAGGGTTTTATTAATATTTTAATATTAAATTTGTAAAAATTCGTAAATTTCTGGAATTAAATTCCTAATATCATATAATATGATATTTTATTATATTTAAAGGTATTTATAACCTTTAAGCCCATTTAATACCAATTTAGAAGGCGATTACACAAAAACATGCTTTAAGGAGTTTTAGTGCACTTTTTGTGTCGCAAGGTGTTTCTGAGCTCTGTTTTCTTTGACAACGGTTTTGTTGTGTTCCTTACATGATATTTGATCATGGTATCCAATTTTATATCATTTAGAGGTCATTAGACCTTTAAGGTTTCTTAGAGCACATTTTTGCCCTTTTTGACCTTGAAGCATGAAAGTGCTTTTTCTTTGTGTTGGAGTGTTTCCCAACAATTGTAATATGTTTAGTACTGTGTTAATATGCTTAGGACAAATTTTTAGGTCCTAAGTAGTTCATTTGGGTATTTATTTACCCTAAACAGTCAAAGGGTGCAACATCTCATTTTGTGTTGACCACTGTTGTTCTCAGTTGACTTTTAAGGCATGTTTAGACCTTAATTAATGTGATTAGATATTTAATCCATGTTTTATAAGTTTGGGGTATTTCAATCTACCCCCCTTAAAAAGACTTCGTCCCGAAGTCTCTCAATCCAATAGGTAAGTATATAAATGTATAACTACCCATTATTCCCATAATGTATATCTATGAGATATATCATTTACACACATCGTATTGTGCCTATACAGCACATAGCCATCACTTTGTGGCATTAGTTCAATCATATATGGATATAGGTGATCCATCAGCACCATCATTTCCTATCAGTTCTACCAACCCTGACAACCTCCCTCAGGTGTCCATAATATTCCATTGTTCCGAATTCCATATCTAATGATTCATTTCGTATCTAGGCGATACTATATGTAATCATTCTATAAAGCAATATGAATACATATCACAAATAGCATAAGAAAAGTGTCACACTCACGGTGTAAACACAACATTCATACAAGTATCTCGTATGATACATACATACAAGTGTACATTACACACAAACAAACCAATCAACGCACGCCCCGCGTACCAACCATAACCAACAAAACCAATTCACTGTATGCCATGCATACGAAATAATTCACATATCAACCAAACAAACCTCGTATGCCCCGCACACCACCAATTCTTTGTATGCAATGCATACTAATCAAACAAAATTTAGTGCACACATGTGCACAGCCAAGAGGCTCTACCCCCCTTAAAAAGGGTTACGCCCCCGTACCCCACAAGTATACCACAACCGCTCAACAAGGAGCGCTGGATACTTGGCTCTCGAAGAGTTTACCAACTCGTGGATTATCCTCATATCAGAGAGACGGGTATGACTCTAGCCCTTCTGGGCTCCACAATACATAAAGGGTGAGGCACTAATCTATTTGTGCTCTCTCCCAAGTTCATTCTAATGGGCCCACTCGCTCCGTATGAGGTGCAGACCCATGAACATAGGCTCAATTTGCCTTTCTTTTTTTTTCCTTGCTGTGAATCCACTCGTTTGGATCACTAGCATATATGCGTGTGTTTTCTCTCGCTGACATTCAGTTTGAGATGTAATATAACATTTGACTACTGTTAGTACTTAGTGCTCTTTGCACTTGTCTTTGTAATACTAAGACGTACCAGCCTATATGTCCACAAGGATGATGTTTGTCATCCATGTCTCTTGGTATTTTTGTTCTGGAGTAACACACTGTTATAGCTCTTTTCTTTTCTTTTTTTTTAACACACTCGTGTTGATATCCACTTTATCTTTCTGCATTCCCACTAGATTAATAACTGCACGAGTGCAATACCAAAACACTCAGTCATACAGAGTGCAGAGGCGTAAACACTTGTAGACACCAAAAATTCTCACCCCATAAAGCAAATTCCGAAATCATAAATGCAATAAGAGGGGTCGTCGCCTTTCTTTTTTCAAAACATATCAATGCGCGTGCCGAAACGAAACCATCGTTTTATGACAAAATTCTTAAATCATTTTTTCAAAGCATTTCAGAAAAACAATTCTTCGAAAATGAATTTCCAATGGCAATCCAATTTCAAACTCATCCTATCCAAACTTACAGCCCAAAACCAAAACCCACCTTAAAGCCCAACCCATCTCCTAAACCCTAGACTCCACCCCTGCACTATAAAAGACAACAACACAAACCCTACTGTACAATTTTTCTCTCGGGAGCCACCCTTCAGTTGTTTCTTTCTGTCCTGAAAAAATTTTCTCCACGGTTCTTCAATTCCCATACCAAAAGTTCTAACCTTCCGACTTCCTGCATACCCAACGACCAAAAACCTCATCGAGCTCATCCTGGATTAAACGCTTTCGAACGCTGGATCCCAGACTACCACCATCTCCTTCATCTCCACTCAAAATCATCCTCACCTTCTGACCGTCTGCTCTTTCTCATTTCCTGAGGAAACTCATCAACCACGCCACTTCATTCTCCGGAAGAATTTGCCCCGATTTCCTTCCCCAATCTTCGTTCGGTCAGTAGAGTAAGCGAGACCCATCGTTCCCTTCGCACTCGAATCTCTTTCTCTCTGATATACATCTTCCTTTTTTTTCTCTTGTTTTCCCCACCAAAGGAACCAAACCGGTGATGGTTAGAGGAAACGTAGCTCAATCGGGATCTTGTTCCCGTATCATGGGCTTATTCTCTTTTTGTTCTCTTCCTGTACTTCTCCTCTTCATCTATTTCTTTTTGTTTACCTGCGTTTAGTTTGAAAGCCCTTGACCCTCACTGTGTATGTCAATCATAGACGAGTGTCGAGATAGCTGCGATTTTGATTTTATTAAAGCACTTCGAATCCCCCTCTCGTTCTGATTTGTAAGCTTGGGACGGTGTTGTTGAAATCAAATCGACGCTGGTTTTGTCCTTGTGTATCCATTTATTTTTCTGCATTTTTATTGCCATCCCACATATACTGAGATTTCATTCCGGTTACTACTTCTCTTTCGCTTTAGTGTTCTATGTTCTGTCATCTGAAGCTTGACTTGTATGCGCGTACTGAACAAACCAAACCTATCGTTTGGTTTTGAAACTCACCGAACTAGCTAGACTCACATTTCTGTTCATGTGTGAAGTCTGGTGTATGTTTCAAGCTCTCGGCAGGCACCATGAGCTGAACCTGTCATTTAACATTTTCTGTTTTAGAGTATTTTCTTGGTCATTTGCAGGGGACTATCTATGCTTCTCATTGATATCGGTGCCAGAGCACCATGATTACCATTCAAGACCCGGTGAACTTTACTGCCCATTTTTGTATTCCCTTTATATCTGTTCTTTGTGGCTTTCGGAAATATATGTTGAGAGATGAATCTCTGCCAATGATGTGAATGCCTATTATGCCTTGCACTTTTGATGATGATTTCTGAATCTGTTTATCATGTCCCGCTTGTCTCTTGAAATCTATGTCATTGTGTTTAGTTCATGTTTGTATGGGGTGTGAAGAGAATGCGCTAGAAATCCTAAAATCAAGACCCTCATCTTGTTTGTTTGGTAAATCGGTAGAGCAAGCTCCAATCTGTCACACTAGTGGTATTAGTTCACGTGCCATTTCAGAGGTTAGAATTTGAGCAGCCCATAAGCAGCAGTTCATAAAACGTGACCTTTTTAATTAGCATGTCCTTATCTGTTCAGTAAAGGTCTTTGGAGCCGTTGGTAGATTTAAGATGATTGGGTGTGAAAGCGTGTGTTCAGCTCCTGATTTTGGTCTTCTGCTGTAAATTGTTGATTGAGTGTTGATTTCTTACTCAGGTTCTGTTCTGTAAATGGTGGCATACTGGACTTAAGTGACATAGATACATTTAGTTGACTCCCGCACTACTCTAGAATTTCATTTGGGTTGAGATAAATAATAAAAAAGGGACAAATGATGAACTGAGGTGCGACTAGCGGTAGAGAATTGCCACATTAGGGCTCCAAATTGTTGTTACTCTGTGGGTTAAGATGATGGCCTGTGCACATAATCTTAAAACAGTTTGTTTTGCTTCACTGTTGCTTCTGTGTTTAATCATCAAACGTGGCTTGCTCTCTGATCATTTACATTATGCTACACGTGTGGCTTGCTCTCTGATCATTCACATTATGCTTCATCGCTGCTTCTGTGTTGATCATCAAACGTGGCTTGCCTCTGATCATTTACATTATACATTTGACATACTACAGCTTTGCTTTATTTCTCTGCACCTTTTATTTGATTATTATTTAAACCCTAGATAGCCCCTTAGGTCACCCCTTTTTCTTTTGATCAAAGTATTGGAAGGTACCCCACAACTAGCTCATTTCTATTTGCTTGGTGGGGAACAATACCATCCAAAACTTTGGATTTCTTTAAGCCTTTGAGGGTACCCCACAACTAGCTCATTTCTATTTGCTTGGTGGGGAACAATACCTTCCAAACTTTTAAAGCCTATCCCAAACCACCCCTTGATTTCACTAAAAGACTTTACCCAAAAAAATGGAAAAGAAAAGAAAAGATTTCAGAATAATGCTTATAGTTTAAGGTTTCTCATCCCAAATCCCTCCAATCTTTCAACTCCTCCAAAGAAATTGATTGTCTCTCGTTTTGAATTTATTTTTCATTTCCAAAGAAATCTCGATTTGTTTTAACCCATCTTCTAAACTTGGCCCACCCCAAAACTCAGCCCAGCACAAATCGGCCTGAAGCCCAAGTCCGGCCCAATTTCAAAGTTTGGCCCAACCTCAGCCCGGGCCCTACACTCCCTTCAGCCCAATTTCGGCCCATCACTCATTCGGCCCAATACTCAATCCCAAAGCCCAAAGCCCATTAGCCCAATACCCAAGCCCAAAGCCCAAGGCCCGTCGGCCCATCACCAAACCCAAGGCCCATCGGCCCATCACCAAACCAAAGCCCGTCCGGCCCAAACTCCTCCGGTCCAAAACTCCACCCGGCCCAATTCCAAAGTTCGGCCCAATCTCGCCCAGCCCAACATTGCACTCGGTCTATTAGCCCACAAATGTCAAACCTTGAATTTGACCAAAAAACCTTGACTTTGACCAGAAAACCTGATCTTGACCAAGCTTTGACCTTGACCAAGCTTTGACCTTGACCAAACCTTGACCAAGCTTTGACCTTGACCAACCCTTGCCTTTACCAAGCTTTGACCTTGACCAAGCCTTGACCAAGCTTTGACCTTGACCAAGCTTGACCTTGACCAAGCTTTGACCTTGACCAAGCCTTGACCAAGCTTTGACCTTGACCAAACCTTGACCAAGCTTTGACCTTGACCACTGACCAAGCTTTGACCTTGACCAAAGCTTTGACCTTGACCAAGCTTTGACCTTGACCAAGCCTGACCAAGCTTTGACCTTGACCAGAAAATCAAATCAAGTCAAACCCGAACGTTGACTCGTCTTCCAATACAAACAAAACCAAGTCAAGTCAACTCCAGCACCCTATTCAAACCCGATTCCTTCCAATCCACTTTCACTTGTAAATTCCTTTCAAAATCTAAAAACCCAAAAGAATTTCAAACAATCTTTTTATTAAAGTCTCATCAAAGATTTCAAAGAAACCATTTTGTGGAATTTAAAAAGGAAAAACTCTTCTCACATCACAGAAAACTCTTCTCCATTGCAGAAAGTTTTTCTCACATATACAGAAAGTTTTCTCCTAAAAACCTTTCTCAAAATCAGTGTTTCTTCATCGAGAATTCCGAACAACTTCACAAGTTTCCTAACTTAGTTTTCAAACCCAAAATAAATTGTTTTCGGGGAACATAGGATGTCTAACACCTTCAAAGAACGTTTTCTTCCTAGTTAGACATTACTTGTTTCTCCTCCAAATAAAAATCCGAGGCGGGGCACTGGGGTCGTAACATCCCTTGTCGCAGTCTGGATCTCTTTAGGCGGGGCATTAGGGTGACAAATCTCCCCTAATTGCAGCCTAGATTTTTACAAGGCGGGGTGCCAGGGATGTAACTACGCCTTCCTAGTTGCAGCCGGGATTTTAGAATCGTCTAACTCCCTTCCGCTCGATTTCAAGGTTTTCGGTTTTTAAACGTTTTAAAACCCGGGAGTTAGACGTTATTAGGATCTGACCGAGAACATCTCATTCATGGTGTTTCTCTCTAAATCCTATTTTTCGACATAAATCATTGCCATTGCCCCATCTTTCGAGCCTCGGCACTTACCATTAATTAAGTGTCTGTTCGAGGGGGTACATAGGGTAATCCCTCGGATTATCCGCCCTTTTACAAAAAATGACTTTTCGGTTTTAAACTTTAAGGGAGACGATTTTGACAATCATTCCTCCAAACAACTTAACCCATCATCATCTCATTTCAAATCCCGAAATATCCCAAAACCTCAACTCTTTTCGAACCTCGAACCCAAAAAACCCAGGATCTCTCCAATTCCAATTCCCTCACATACTCAAGTCATCATTCAAACTCCAATTCACCTTAAATTCAATCATCTTGCGAATTCTAGCTTCTCTCAAACTTCTAACGTCTCACAGGCCCGAGCGCCTCACAACTCGAACATCTAACATCTCAATTTCTCCACCATTTTAAGATTCAAGCGTCTCACAGACCCGAGCGTCTCACAGGCCTTGACATCCCATCCCATCCCAACCATCTCATAGACCCGAGCGTCTCACAGACTAATCTCTCACACCCAAAACTTCAAAACCTTCAAAACTTCCAAAACCCCAAAATCCGTGAACTACGCAAGGTATGATCTCAACAGGGTGTTGAGTACGTAGGCAGCCCATCTAGGGTGCCACCCCATTCCAAACAAAAACTCTTTTCCCCCTCTAAGGTGGCTTTCATATCTCTCAAACACTCAAACCTTTTTCGGCTCCCACAAACTTTAAACCATCAGACTTCAATCTTAATCATTTCCTCAACATCAGCATGTTCCCAATCTTTCATTCCATACTCAGCCGAATTCACTAGTTCCTCTTCTGGACGCTAGTTTGACAGAAAAACTCGTCTCATCCACTCTTTCTCTCTTTCTGTCCTAATACTATCCTTGGCTTTAAATGTCTCTCTAAAAAAGGTTTTGAAGGAAGGCAACCCTGACAATTGGAGACCGGTTTCCTCGGGCACCAATCCGAAGTCGTGGTCATTGCCCACTTCTAAGGGGTGTAACCCAGTGCGAACCCACAATATAATCTCTGTAATGATCAGATAGCCCTATCCATAAGCAACAATCAGTCAACCAACGGTTCTTAGAACCCTCATTCCCTTCCTTCCTAGTATCTTAGGTCAAACTAGGTGGCGACTCTAGTCAATTCTGCCTTATAGAGGCATAAGTCCGCGTGGAGCCCATTGAGAGCGGGTGTAGTGTTCACTAGCATTCCCCATAAGCTTTCTGGGAAAGACGGACGATGTGTAGGTATTTGAGGGATGCCAGAGTAACGGGTTTTCACCCTCCACAGAATGGCAATTTCTAGGATCTCGGCTTCTCGTTCAGTCAGACCATATTTAGATAACCCCCCCGACCCCCCCCCCCTTATACCGAAAAATCACCCTCCACAGAATGGCGACTCTGCTGGGGAAAACTTGAGTAAGTTTTTTCCATAAAACTTGGTCAAGGAAGACTGAACTCTATTCAAAATTGTCAGGATTTCCTCACCTCTTTCAAAACCTTCAAGAGATTCATTCCAAGCCCCTAGGATTATTCTACTCCACACTCAGAGTGTGTATCTGATGAGGACAGATAGGACTTGATAGATCCTCAACAAACATGAAAACAATTGGGTTAATAATTAGCTCACGATTAGAAAGAGACACTTAGGACTGAATGAAGCTAACTTCCCTTTAGGTTAATAAACAACCAATTTGGAATCACTATCCTCAAGATAAAACTCTTAGCAAATAGGTTGTTGCTAACTTCATTTTGGTTTATTTACTACTTTCATATTGCGATTATGGGGTGCATGGGTGGGTAGCTTAGGACATGCATTCCTCTGTGTCACCCGATTTACCCACGATGTCACGGGATCCCGACCGGTCCACGGTTGATTCCCCATGAGCTAGGGTCACTCTCTCAGTGAACAAACCCACGAGGCGGTACGATCTCCGATCAACACCTCGGGCTCATGATCCAAAAATATCCTCCATTATCCGAGTCAAAGCCAGCATATAGTGAACTCTGAGCTTTCAGTGTCCAGCTACCTGATCCGGTGTCTAAGACGGGTTTATGGGAGTCACCCCTTTGTATGCCGCCTGTCTGACCGTCCTTCTGCCTTACCCTGAAGATTGTATGGGCTCAGTTCTCCATTATTCACCTGCACCACGAGTGTCTCTAAAGCCCAATGTCACGCTATACGTCCATAGAGGATCCCGTATTTACCGGATACCCATACATGGCACAACGTAGTCAGTGAATAATTTGGACTTTAGACACACTTGACCGTGCAGGTGACGAGAGACCCGTTCCCATACAATATTTCCCCGAGTTTTCCGAAAAGTGGGGTGTTGTCGGATCATCACTGGCCGTGGCGTATGTTTCCTTATCATCTCGGGTGTCCTGACCTTTCGAACTTAAGCACTCCGGACTTTCTTGATAACGTGCCCCGCAAAGGCATACCAGAGAAAAAACCCGAGAGATGAACAGTGAAGGGACGATGGTTCCCCCGGTGAAACGGAATCATAATTGACCTGGAAAGTGATTATCCCAACATTAACACTTACAGCTCCACATCAAATATAGCCACGATTTACTTTATGCTATACATGTGTGCAAACCACTTTTTCAAACCAGTCTGTTTTAGAACGTTCGGAATTCTCTTTCACATATCTTTAAAGATGTTTTACGAGCTCGTTCAATTAGAGTCTCACCTTAGTTTTGCTCTCAAAACATTTGGGGTTTTAAAACCCGTCACTTCATCTTCTAAAACGTTATTATTTCCAAAGCGATTTTCAAAAATCAATTTCGAAAAACCTACTTCCTACAAACAACAATTTCCAACAACATCATTTCAAAATTGTTTTCGAAAACAGTTTTCAAAAATTTATTTTTACAAATGTATTTCAAAATAAATGATTTAGTCCCCATGTTGTGACCCGCTATTTTTGAAGTTCTGCCCACCTTCAAGAGCAGTGGTCATTACCGTGGAGCGTACTAGTCATTTCGTGTTTTCACAAAAGTGGTGGATTTTCTCAATGATATTGTGCTCGATCATTCACCTTTCCTTTCTCAAAAAACGCCCCTCATTTTTTTCTTCATCGAAGCAAGTGGAGTGCATGAAAACCAACAACGATTCGAGCCGAAAACCAGAGGTGTACCAATCCGAGTCAAGCGACACGAAGATCAGCAACACCGGTTCAAGTTCAAACTGTTGAAAATCAGAAGAGCACCAACCCGTTTTGTTTGATCACAATACTGCTTCGCTGCAACAACCTGAACTCGGGGCAACCAGTCAAACGCCCGAAGACGAGCGAACGGCCAATCAGGAGTCCGAGCGCGAGCAGTCAGTCAGAAGCCCGAAGACGGACCAAAGGAGTTCAGAAGAATTTAGTTCAAAATTCCCCCTTTTAATGACTTTTTAGGATTGATGATGTATAGGATTTTCCCCGATGTTTCTTTTCACTCTCGTCCATTTCTGAATAGATTAGGTGTATAGGTTTATACATCCCCTTTGAATTTATTTAGATCAATGTGTATAGGGTTCCCTACTCCCTATTTTATTTGCGAATGACCGAGCGTCAAAGTTTATATTGAGAAAACCCACCACTTTGAAAGCACGCGTTTTCAAAATTGTTTTCTAAAACTTGGTTTCTTTTGGCATGCACGTATAGTAAAGAGAACGAAGAAGGGGCGACCCCTCACATTTATACATCATTCATCAACTTTGCTTTATGGGGTGAAAATTCACGGTCTACAGGAGGCATCCCCTAAATAAACAACACCAACAAATGCAACTGAGCACAAAGCAAAACACATGCATTGCATTCATGTCAAAAAAAAAGTCACAAGCACCTTTAGTCCATTCAAGAACATCTGTCATGTACGAGTCCTGTCTACCACAAAAAATATTGCACTATCACGTGTTCCATCCTCACCTCATCACATATCAGCTTTCATCCCAACACCTTAATATCCAAAGTCTGATCTTCAAAGGGATAGTAGAAAACACCGGGGAGTTTGAGTCCCTGCCATGTGCATCAGTGCCCAAGATGAAAAGAAGCAGTCCTTTCCATATCGTAAGGTCACCATGCGGGAGGAGTGGTCACTCCCAAAAAGTACCAAAATCCAGGAGCCAATCACTAACCCAACCTCACTTGAGAATCACTACCCCGACAGCGACCCCAACAGCTAGACCATCTTCAAAACCAGCAGTAGTGGGATGAGCTTCATGAACCATGAGCTGAATACGACTCCAGCGAGACTAGTCATAACCTTACCATTCATGCATTGCATCCAAAAACAAAACAAACACAAAAAAAAACATTTAGTCAATCATCTCCATTCACCATTTTCAACATTTCATGCATCCTATACATAGTAATTCCATATTACCACAATACATCGCATGGTAGATAATTGCATTTGCATACTCCCATATCGAAATGACATCTTCGGGAAAATCGTGAGAGAATGATTGAACAGAGTGCGTGAATCATAAAACTCTCGACCCGTCAACGAACACAAGGGTCAAATCAAAATCAGCACCACAAACCAAGTGAGTAGTGTGTGAAGAGCGGTATTTTCTCTTGAATTTCAAGTGAGCGCTTTTGGACAATCCACTGAGCGTTGAGGGAAGGTTGAGAGAGCCAATCGAGGTAAAACCATGAGCGACATGTGTATTCCTTCATCACATGGAGAGGCATGATTTTAGAGTGAGATCAGTGTCGATAGCAAGTCTCGAACTATGATTCATGCAAAGATCCGAGAAGTAGTAGGAAAACAATCATCGACTAATGAGAATGACGAGGCACATAGGAACAAAATCTCCTCAAAACCAAAGAGCTTTAACTGGCCTCTACATAATCCCTTAGTGAGCCACGCTGAGCCTTTCATGAAAAACTCTTTCTTCAGAAACTCCGTAACATGCCAACCCACATATACATACACTTACTTGCCCTTGCAATAGAGGATCTCAAAGGAGCCGGAGCCATGGTCCCTCCCCACCATCTTCCACAAAAACAATGAAATGTTCAAAGAAATCAGTGAGTCAATGTAACTCCAAGGCCAAACACCAAAAGGAAAGCCGAAAATGTTCAAGAAGATCGATAAGTCAATGCAACTCCAAAGCTCAAAGCCAAATACAAAGCAGAGAATGCTTGAGAAAGTTGATGAGCCAAATGCAATTTCAAAAGAAAAATGAGAAGAAAGTTCAAATCGTACGCCAGAAGAGGCAAGAAGGAGAAATCCAAACCAAAGGACCATGATGTCCCGAAGAAACTATAAGGGTTATCGAAACCCGTCTAATCATTCCACCCATGGCAAAGGCGAAACATGTCCTCTATTGCACAAAAGCTCCACAATTCCTAAAAAATCCTCCAGTCCTATGCAACGTACATCATACCTCTCAGCCCCATTATAACCCAATAAAAGACCTCTGACCCGTTAGTTGATGAGCGTTACTGAAAGTATCGGATCTGAAACATGAATCATAAGCTTCATACTTGTTATCAACATGTCCCGTCATTTAAAGGGACCATGAGAATGAGTGTGACCTCACCCCACGAGGTCTTCTGAGTGCGAGTGAACTCAGTCTGAGCACCAAATCATAAACAGCTAACCCCATTGCAATTGAGGAATTTGTGAGGATTGGAAAGTCCAGAACCTCAAAAAGGAATTCTAAGGAAAATACTGCTCCGAGCATCGAGAGTCATCACATCATTATCACACACGACCATACTCACGAGAGATTGACCCACATCCCTCCATGAGAGGAAAGTTATTCACGCCTTCGAGCTCAACAATCACTCGAGATCGAACCGAAGATGTCTTATATTCGTAAGCCTCATATTAATAGAGATAGGACCGTACCTTCTCTCAAAAAACTGCACATGCATTTTGCATCTCTTCTTGCATTTAGTATTTGCATGCATCATAACCACTTCATTTTCAACATCCGACTGGTAAGAACTCCACCTAGTCTCGCTGAAAGTCGACTTCAGTTGCAGTTGTTGAAGCATAACTTTTGATGTCAACCAGAGCCATCCCAGCCATCATCGAGCTATATCTTGCCTCTTCGGAGCCATCCCGGGCTATCACCGAGCTACATCGAACCATTCAAGAGCTATCCGGAGCACACGAAGACCATCTCGGAGCCATCCACTGCCATACTCAATCCCTATCGACACCGCTTCTAAATCCAATCTGGAGCCATGCGAGAGCCATCCTCAAAACTTTAACCACCATCCCTAAAGCTACACAGTGGCCATCCCAGTAGTATGAGAACAATATGAGAGCCACCTCAAACGGAGCCATTTCGTCACCAGGGCCTTGCCTACAAAGTTTCGAACTACGTCAGGTCTGATCTCAATACGGAATTGAGTACGTAGGCAGCCCGCCTAGGGTGCGACCACCTTAAAGGAAAAATGCCCCTTTCTTCCTCGCTATCACCAAATTGAGCCATCTTGTAGCCCTTTCCGGAGCCATCCCGAGCTATCCTGGAGCCATCATGAGAGAACCCTGAAGTCATGACCGGGCCGAAACCATCCATACATGACCAAGAATTTATCTACCACATCAAAATACGTCAAACACGACACAGTCCACCAATCATCAACCCACCATTCGACTCAAAATCTCAATTCAAATCGAAACCCACCAACCACCCCAGAGCCGTTGCTCATAATGGGGTCATGAATCATGTCGGAGCCCTCCGACCACACTGGAGCCACCCGACCGCACCGGGGCCATCAACGTAATCTGGAGCCATCAGTTCATACCGGAGCCATCACCACATGCCAAAGTCATCTCAAAATTTGAAACAACTCTGGAGCCGTCTGCTCACACAGAAATCTACATCCACAAACAGGAGTTTGATTTCACTAATTCTAAAGAACTTGAACATTCGGACAGCGCAGATCATGCATGTACCCACAAAGTTCATTCACAATCAAATACCACAACCTGCTAGGCAGCTATCCGACACCACGAGATGACGCGTGTCTAACGCTACATGTGTCTCGTCTAGAGACCCATCATTTTCCTCCACTAGGCAGCTATTACGCTACTAGTGCGAGATCGTTTCATATCCGCCTGCTAGGCAGCTATTACGCTACTAGTACGGTCCCACCACTTTTCCTCCACTAGGCAAGCTATTACGCTACTAGTGCGAGATCGTTTCATATCCGCCTGCTAGGCAGCTATTACGCTACTAGTACGGTCCCACCACTTTTCCTCCACTAGGCAAGCTATTACGCTACTAGTGCGAGATCGTTTCATATCCGCCTGCTAGGCAGCTATTACGCTACTAGTACGGTCCCACCACTTTTCCTCCACTAGGCAAGCTATTACGCTACTAGTGCGAGATCGTTTCATATCCGCCTGCTAGGCAGCTATTACGCTACTAGTACGGTCCCACATTTTCCTCCACTAGGCAGCTATTACGCTACTATGCGAGATCGTTTCATATCCGCCTGCTAGGCAGCTATTACACTAGTAGGGTCTCACTTTTCCTCCACTAGGCAAGCTATTACGCTACTAGTGCGAAATCGTTTCACATCCACCTGCTAGGCAGCTATTACGCTACTAGTACGGTCCCACCACATTTTCCACCTGCTAGGCAGCTATTACGCTACTAGTACGGTCCCACCCATTTTCCTCCACTAGGCAAGCTATTACGCTACTAGTGCGAGATCGTTTCACATCCGCCTGCTAGGCAGCTATTACGCTACTAGTACGGTCCCCCATTTTCCTCCACTAGGCAAGCTATTACGCTACTAGTGCGAGATCGTTTCACATCCGCCTGCTAGGCAGCTATTACGCTACTAGTACGGTCCCCCATTTTCCTCCACTAGGCAAGCTATTAAGCTACTAGTGCAAGATCGTTTCACATCCGCCTGCTAGGCAGCTATTACGCTACTAGTACGGTCCCCCATTTTCCTCCACTAGGCAAGCTATTACGCTACTAGTGCGAAATCGTTTCACATCCCACCAGCTAGGCAGCTATTACGCTACTAGTACGGTCCCACCACTTTTCCTCCACTAGGCAAGCTATTACGCTACTAGTGCGAAATCGTTTCATATCCGCCTGCTAGGCAGCTATTACGCTACTAGTACGGTCCCATCATTTTTCCTCCACTAGGCAGCTATTACGCTACTAGTACGGTACCCATTCAAAGTATTATAGGCTCGTCATAAGTCCTATAGCTAAATGTCAAGAGGTCTAGTTGAGGCACTCCTAAGTCCTCGTACTTTCACTCGCATTCTAGGCCCGTCATAAGCCCTAGGACTGGATGTCAAGAGGTCCAGTTGAGGCACTCCTAAGCCCTCGTGCACCCCAAACCAATCTATTTTTAGCATTCTAGGCCCGTCATAAGCCCTAGGACTGGATGTCAAGAGGTCCAGTTGAGGCACTCCTAAGCCCTCGTGCACCCCAAACCAATCTATTGTTACCATTCTAGGCCCGTCATAAGCCCTAGGACTGGATATCAAGAGGTCCATTTGAGGCACTCCTAAGTCCTCGTGCACCCCAACCTATCTATTGATAGTATCCTAGGCTCGTCATAAGTCCTAGGGTTAGATATCAAGAGGTCTAACCGAGGCTCGTCATAAGTCCTCATACTTTCAATCATCTAGGCTCGTCATAAGTCCTAGAGCTAAACATCGGAGTCTAGTCGAGGCTCGTCATAAGCCCTCGTACATTCAGCAATCATATCATCACCTGTCGCATTCATACATTCATGGTCGCATCCCAATGCACCACTAAACCGCAGTGAGAATTTTTGGCGCCCCGTCAACCTTGATCCAATTCTGCAAGCCTTTTATTGCAGAATTGAATCAAGGGGAGCCATCTGTAGACACCAAAAATTCTCACCCCATAAAGCAAATTCCAAATCATAAATGCAATAAGAGGGGTCGTCGCCTTTCTTTTTTCAAAACATATCAATGCGCGTGCCGAAACGAAACCATCGTTTTATGACAAAATTCTTAAATCATTTTTTCAAAGCATTTCAGAAAAACAATTCTTCGAAAATGAATTTCCAATGGCAATCCAATTTCAAACTCATCCTATCCAAACTTACAGCCCAAAACCAAAACCCACCTTAAAGCCCAACCCATCTCCTAAACCCTAGACTCCACCCCTGCACTATAAAAGACAACAACACAAACCCTACTGTACAATTTTTCTCTCGGGAGCCACCCTTCAGTTGTTTCTTTCTGTCCTGAAAAAATTTTCTCCACGGTTCTTCAATTCCCATACCAGAAGTTCTAACCTTCCGACTTCCTGCATACCCAACGACCAAAAACCTCATCGAGCTCATCCTGGATTAAACGCTTTCGAACGCTGGATCCCAGACTACCACCATCTCCTTCATCTCCACTCAAAATCATCCTCACCTTCTGACCGTCTGCTCTTTCTCATTTCCTGAGGAAACTCATCAACCACGCCACTTCATTCTCCGGAAGAATTTGCCCCGATTTCCTTCCCCAATCTTCGTTCGGTCAGTAGAGTAAGCGAGACCCATCGTTCCCTTCGCACTCGAATCTCTTCTCTCTGATATACATCTTCCTTTTTTTTCTCTTGTTTTCCCCACCAAAGGAACAAACCGGTGATGGTTAGAGGAAACGTAGCTCAATCGGGATCTTGTTCCCGTATCATGGGCTTATTCTCATTTTTGTTCTCTTCCTGTACTTCTCCTCTTCATCTATTTCTTTTTGTTTACCTGCGTTTAGTTTGAAAGCCCTTGACCCTCACTGTGTATGTCAATCATAGACGAGTGTCGAGATAGCTGCGATTTTGATTTTATTAAAGCACTTCGAATCCCCCTCTCGTTCTGATTTGTAAGCTTGGGACGGTGTTGTTGAAATCAAATCGACGCTGGTTTTGTCCTTGTGTATCCATTTATTTTTCTGCATTTTTATTGCCATCCCACATATACTGAGATTTCATTCCGGTTACTACTTCTCTTTCGCTTTAGTGTTCTATGTTCTGTCATCTGAAGCTTGACTTGTATGCGCGTACTGAACAAACCAAACCCATCGTTTGGTTTTGAAACTCACCGAACTAGCTAGACTCACATTTCTGTTCATGTGTGAAGTCTGGTGTATGTTTGAAGCTCTCGGCAGGCACCATGAGCTGAACCTGTCATTTAACATTTTCTGTTTTAGAGTATTTTCTTGGTCATTTGCAGGGGACTATCTATGCTTCTCATTGATATCGGTGCCAGAGCACCATGATTACCATTCAAGACCCGGTGAACTTTACTACCCATTTCTGTATTCCCTTTATATCTGTTCTTTGTGGCTTCCGGAAATATATGTTGAGACATGAATCTCTGCCAATGATGTGAATGCCTATTATGCCTTGCACTTTTGATGATGATTTTGAATCTGTTTATCATGTCCCGCTTGTCTCTTGAAATCTATGTCATTGTGTTTAGTTCATGTTTGTATGGGGTGTGAAGAGAATGCGCTAGAAATCCTAAAATCAAGACCCTCATCTTGTTTGTTTGGTAAATCGGTAGAGCAAGCTCCAATCTGTCACACTAGTGGTATTAGTTCACGTGCCATTTCAGAGGTTAGAATTTGAGCAGCCCATAAGCAGCAGTTCATAAAACGTACCTTTTTAATTAGCATGTCCTTATCTGTTCAGTAAAGGTCTTTGGAGCCGTTGGTAGATTTAAGATGATTGGGTGTGAAAGCGTGTGTTCAGCTCCTGATTTTGGTCTTCTGCTGTAAATTGTTGATTGAGTGTTGATTTCTTACTCAGGTTCTGTTCTGTAAATGGTGGCATACTGGACTTAAGTGACATAGATACATTTAGTTGACTCCCGCACTACTCTAGAATTTCATTTGGGTTGAGATAAATAATAAAAAAGGGACAAATGATGAACTGAGGTGCGACTAACGGTAGAGAATTGCCACATTAGGGCTCCAAATTGTTGTTACTCTGTGGGTTAAGATGATGGCCTGTGCACATAATCTTAAAACAGTTTGTTTTGCTTCACTGTTGCTTCTGTGTTTTAATCATCAAACGTGGCTTGCTCTCTGATCATTTACATTATGCTACACGTGTGGCTTGCTCTCTGATCATTCACATTATGCTTCATCGCTGCTTCTGTGTTGATCATCAAACGTGGCTTGCCCTCTGATCATTTACATTATACATTTGACATACTACAGCTTTGCTTTATTTCTCTGCACCTTTTATTTGATTATTATTTAAACCCTAGATAGCCCCTTAGGTCACCCCTTTTTCTTTTGATCAAAGTATTGGAAGGTACCCCACAACTAGCTCATTTCTATTTGCTTGGTGGGGAACAATACCATCCAAAACTTTGGATTTCTTTTAAGCCTTTGAGGGTACCCCACAACTAGCTCATTTCTATTTGCTTGGTGGGGAACAATACCTTCCAAACTTTTAAAGCCTATCCCAAACCACCCCTTGATTTCACTAAAAGACTTTACCCAAAAAAAATGGAAAAGAAAAGAAGAGATTTCAGAATAATGCTTATAGTTTAAGGTTTCTCATCCCAAATCCCTCCAATCTTTCAACTCCTCCAAAGAAATTGAATTGTCTCTCGTTTTGAATTTATTTTTCATTTCCAAAGAAATCTCGATTTGTTTTGAACCCATCTTCTAAACTTGGCCCACCCCAAAACTCAGCCCAGCACAAATCGGCCTGAAGCCCAAGTCCGGCCCAATTTCAAAGTTTGGCCCAACCTCAGCCCGGGCCCTACACTCCCTTCAGCCCAAATTTCGGCCCATCACTCATTCGGCCCAATACTCAAGCCCAAAGCCCAAAGCCCATTAGCCCAATACTCAAGCCCAAAGCCCAAGGCCCGTCGGCCCATCACCAAACCCAAGGCCCATCGGCCCATCACCAAACCAAAGCCCGTCCGGCCCAAAACTCCATCCGGTCCAAAACTCCACCCGGCCCAATTCCAAAGTTCGGCCCAATCTCGACCCAGCCCAACATTCCACTCGGTCTATTAGCCCACAAATGTCAAACCTTGAATTTGACCAAAAAACCTTGACTTTGACCAGAAAACCTTGATCTTGACCAAGCTTTGACCTTGACCAAGCTTTGACCTTGACAAAACCTTGACCAAGCTTTGACCTTGACCAAACCTTGACCAAGCTTTGACCTTGACCAAAGCTTTGACCTTGACCAAGCTTTGACCTTGACCAAGCCTTGACCAAGCTTTGACCTTGACCAAGCCTTGACCAAGCTTTGACCTTGACCAAAGCTTTGACCTTGACCAAGCTTTGACCTTGACTAAGCCTTGACCTTGACCAAGCCTTGACCAAGCTTTGACCTTGACCAAACCTTGACCAAGCTTTGACCTTGACCAAAGCTTTGACCTTGACCAAGCTTTGACCTTGACCAAGCTTTGACCTTGACCAAGCCTTGACCAAGCTTTGACCTTGACCAGAAAATCAAATCAAGTCAAACCCGAACGTTGACTCGTCTTCCAATACAAACCAAAACCAAGTCAAGTCAACTCCAGCACCCTATTCAAACCCGATTCCTTCCAATCCACTTTCACTTGTAAATTCCTTTCAAAATCTAAAAACCCAAAAAGAATTTCAAAACAATCTTTTTATTAAAGTCTCATCAAAGATTTCAAAGAAACCATTTTGTGGAATTTAAAAAGGAAAAACTCTTCTCACATCACAGAAAACTCTTCTCCATTGCAGAAAGTTTTTCTCACATATACAGAAAGTTTTCTCCTAAAAACCTTTCTCAAAATCAGTGTTTCTTCATCGAGAATTCCGAACAACTTCACAAGTTTCCTAACTTAGTTTTCAAACCCAAAATAAATTGTTTTCGGGGAACATAGGATGTCTAACACCTTCAAAGAACGTTTTCTTCCTAGTTAGACATTACATCGCATGGTAGATAATTGCATTTGCATACTCCCATATCGAAATGACATCTTCGGGAAAATCGTGAGAGAATGATTGAACAGAGTGCGTGAATCATAAAACTCTCGACCCGTCAACGAACACAAGGGTCAAATCAAATCAGCACCACAAACCAAGTGAGTAGTGTGTGAAGAGCGGTATTTTCTCTTGAATTTCAAGTGAGCGCTTTTGGATAATCCACTGAGCGTTGAGGGAAGGTTGAGAGAGCCAATCGAGGTAAAACCATGAGCGACATGTGTATTCCTTCATCACATGGAGAGGCATGATTTTAGAGTGAGATCAGTGTCGATAGCAAGTCTCGAACTATGATTCATGCAAAGATCCGAGAAGTAGTAGGAAAACAATCATCGACTAATGAGAATGACGAGGCACATAGGAACAAAATCTCCTCAAAACCAAAGAGCTTTAACTGGCCTCTACATAATCCCTTAGTGAGCCACGCTGAGCCTTTCATGAAAAACTCTTTCTTCAGAAACTCCGTAACATGCCAACCCACATATACATACACTTACTTGCCCTTGCAATAGAGGATCTCAAAGGAGCCGGAGCCATGGTCCCTCCCCACCATCTTCCACAAAAACAATGAAATGTTCAAAGAAATCAGTGAGTCAATGTAACTCCAAGGCCAAACACCAAAAGGAAAGCCGAAAATGTTCAAGAAGATCGATAAGTCAATGCAACTCCAAAGCTCAAAGCCAAAATACAAAGCAGAGAATGCTTGAGAAAGTTGATGAGCCAAATGCAATTTCAAAAGAAAAATGAGAAGAAAGTTCAAATCGTACGCCAGAAGAGGCAAGAAGGAGAAATCCAAACCAAAAGGACCATTGATGTCCCGAAGAAACTGATAAGGGGTTATCGAAACCCGTCTAATCATTCCACCCATGGCAAAGGCGAAACATGTCCTCTATTGCACAAAAGATCCACAATTCCTAAACAAATCCTCCAGTCCTATGCAACGTACATCATACCTCTCAGCCCCATTATAACCCAATAAAAGACCTCTGACCAGTTAGTTGATGAGCGTTTACTGAAAGTATCAGATCTGAAACATGAATCATAAGCTTCATACTTGTTATCAACATGTCCCGTCATATTAAAGGGACCATGAGCGAAT